>JAUBOD010000140.1:415588-431438 GCA_032353885.1 Nothura maculosa
AGCTTGTGGAAGAAGGGCCAGGCCACATGGGAAGAATATAGGCGCATTACCAGAGAATGCAGAAGTGAAATGAGGAAGGCCAAAGCCCAGGTAGAATTACAGTTGGCGAGGCATGTCAGGGACAACAGGAAGGGTTTCTATAAATACATTAGCAGCAAGAGGAAGACAAGGGAAAATGCTAGTGGCCTGTCGAATGGGGATGGGGCCTTGGTGATGGAAGATGCTGAGAAGGCAGAGTTACTAAATGCCTTCTTTGCCTCTGTCTTTACTGGTAAGGCCACTCCCCATGAACTGCAGGACTCAGGTGAAAGAGAAATAAGCGGTGTAGAGGAAGACCTTCCCTGGGTTGAGAAGGATTGGGTAAGGGATCACTTAGGCAAATTGGCCACCCAAAAATCTATGGGCCCAGATGCAATGCAACCAAGAGTGCTGAGGGAATTGGCTAAAGTTATTGCTCAGCCTTTCTCCATCATCTTCGAGAGGTCCTGGAGAGCAGGGGAGGTGCCAGAGGACTAGAAAAGAGCCAACGTCACTCCAGTCTTCAAAAAGGGCAAGAGGGAGGAGCCGAGCAATTACAGGCTGGTCAGCCTCCATCCCTGGAAAGGTGATGGAGCAGCTCATCCTAGAGAGAATCTCCAGGCATATGAAGGGAAAGAAGGTGTTGAGGAGCAGTCAGCATGGATTCACCAAGGGGAAGTCATGCCTGACAAACCTCATAGCCTTCTATGATGGGACGATTAGCTGACTGGATGAAGGGAGAGCCGTTGATGTTGTCTACCTTGACTTCAGCAAGGCTTTCGACACCATCTCCCATGCTATCCTGTGGGAATTCATCATGCTTTTTAGGGGCTTGATAGAGAGCTTAGCTAAAATAGATGATGTAGGATAGCATAGGACACAGAGCATAGGGAATGCCTTTTCGAAGATCTCACGATGTCACGGGAAGCTAGGGGCATAATTAATTACCTTACTGATAGTCCCATGCCGACTAATTGGACAGTAGGTGAATCTCCCCATTGTACTGAGAGTGTATATAAAAAATCAAATGACATAATAAATGCCATTTTGCTGCATCCTCATATTGAGATTTATGCTCTATGGCCCTGGGGCAAGTAGAGCCCCAGGTCAGTCCAGCTAGCTTGCCGACCCCATTTCGGCAACACTATCCTCATATGGAAGCAACAGGAAGGTGGACTAAACGAGTACATGGTGCGGTGGATCGAGGGCTGGCTGGATGACAGAGCTCAGAGGGTGATGCTAAATGGGGCGAGTCCAGTGATAAACTTGGGTGAGTCCAGTTGGAGGCCTGTGGCCAGTGATGTCCCACAGCAGTCAGTACTGGGCCAGATGCTGTTCAACTTCTTCATCAATGACTTGGACGAGGGCATGGCGTGCACCCTGAGCAAGTTTGCAGATGACACCAAGCTGGGTGGAGTGGCCGGCACTCCAGAGGGCCGTGCTGCCATTAAGAGGGACCTGGACAGGCTGGAGAGTTGGGCAGAGAGGAACCTCATGAGGTTCAACAAGGACAAGTGTAGGGTCCTGCACTTGGGGAGGAATAACCTGAGGCATCAGTGCAGATTAGGGGTCGACCTGCTGGAAAGCAGCTACACAGAGAAGGACTTGGGAGTCCTGGTTGACACCAAGTTAACCATGAGTCAACAGTGTGCCCTTGTGGCCAAGAAGGCCAATGGAATCCTGGCCTGCATCAGGAAGAGTATTGCCAGCAGGTCAAGGGAGGTGATTCTCCCCCTCTACTCAGCTCTGGTGAGGCCGCACCTAGAGTAGTGCGGTTCTGGGCTCCTCAGTTTAAGAGGGACGTGGGGCCTCTAGGGAGGGTCCAGCGGAGAGCTACAAAGATTAAAGGACTGGAGCATCTCTTTATATGAGGAGAGATTGAGTGAATTGGGCCTGTTCATCTTGGAGAAGAGAAGGCTGAGAGGTGATCTTATTAACATCTATAAATATATGAAGGGAGATTGTAAGGAAGAGGGGGCTAAGCTTTTTTTCGGTGGTGGCCAGTGATAGGACAAGGGGTAATGGGTGCAAGCTGAAGCACAGGAGATTCCATCTGCAGGTGAGGAGGAACTTCTTTACAGTGAGGATGACAAAGCAGTGGAACAGGCTGTCCAGGGAGGTTGTGGATTTTCCTTCTCTGGAGGTCTTCAAAAGTTGCCTGGATGCCATCCTATGCCACATGCTGTAGGTGCCTGCTTGAGTGGGAAGGTTGGACTAGATGATATCTAGAGGTCCCTTCCAACCTTGAAGATTCTGTGATTCTGTGATCTCTGAGTTGTTGGCGACCTGTGTCAAGAGGCATATGGAACTGGCGAGAGGAGTGTCTTCCTTCCGAAAGATAGGTTTCCTTGGGTGTTTTGCTCCTTTTTTTTTGTTATGCTCCTTTTTTTTTTGTTAACCAGTAACAAAACCTTGCTAACAAGATTATCTTCCTTTCAGGCCACTTGGCCAGTAAGGTCAGACTTTTTCTGGTTTGTGAATTACAATCTGGGACCTCTACTATCATCATGTGCCTACATTTTTCTTCCTCATGTTTTCATTTTAGGGGAATAGCTAGTTAATTCCACCCTAAAGAACTATGAACTGCATTTATGTAGCAATAAGTGTTACATGAACATGTAGTATAAAGTTAAATTTAAAGTGATAGAAATTTAGGCAATATTCTATTAGAGATTTCTGTTGGAGCTAAACAAGTGAAAAGCAGCTCAGGCCATAATATATTTAGGCAAGTCCTAAGAGAAGTCCTATGTTATTAGATTAAAACAAAGCCTGTGGCTTTTCACTAGTAATTGTAAAAAAAATATTTACTGCACTGCAAAAGCAGGGAACCAACCTCCAAGCAATAACAAAATATCTGTCCTGTTTATTTAATGCTGTACATCATAATCTTCCTGAAAGAGTGCTGTTTCAGAACAAGTTTGATTGGATATGTCTGTGTTGTAAAGTCTATGCTCATCTCAGTCTTTGGCTAATCCAGAAGGAGAGCAGATGAGACAGCATTTTCTATTCCAGGTCCTGCTCCAAACTTTTAAATCAGTCAATTAAAGAATAAAAGAAACAAGTCACTACATTTCATAGGAGGATATTGATTACTTTATTGGTAACATGTTGATTGTATTCAGCTGATTAAGATCCTTCAGATTTTCAGATCTTTCTTAGCTCAGTATAAATTCAGATTTATAACATCGGAGTATTTTGTTAGGCCTGTTCAGCACACCAGATTTCATACAATAAAAATTACATCCTTCAGTTGCCTAGTTATTTCTATATTCTCTTCTAGAACTGCTTTTCTAGGGATGACACTATACTCTATGCAGTACAAAACCACTGAAATGCCTCCTAAGAAATAGTAAAATACCTTTGGAAAAAAATGGTAATGATACTGATTTAAAAATTAAAATGTACAGAAGTTGCATCTTGTCTTGCATTTCTTATTCCTGCAGCCGAAGATTAATAATATTGAGATTGATATATATGCTGAAGAACAATAACAAATATTATTAAAATGTTTGTGAACTGCATTAACAAGAATAATTGATAGAAGGGTTAGCCAAAACATTCTGAGAGAATGTATCTTCCTAAAGAATAAACTCTTTTGACTATAATCTTCTACTTCACATTATCCACAATTTGTTAAACTTGTAGGTTTATTTTTTTTTTCTGTTGCCAGGTTCACTAGATTCAAAAATTCATTTTTAACTAAATAAATAAAATGTTGAAAAATGGCAGGAAAGCTCTACATGCTAAATTAAATCATTTACCTTCTCTGCTAGGTACATTCTCTCTATATATATAATATATATTACATACATGCACAAATTTTTTGAAGGTTTTGTGTTCATTTGTTTGTTTTCTATTTACCAAAATCAGGAACATCAGCTTTTAAACTTTAGGAAGTGTATAAGAGGTGATAGCAGGTGAATATCTAACAGAATTTTACATCAAGCTGCATTTAACATGTATCTGCCATTGTGGTGAAGCACCATATTAGACTTCATTCTCGCTAACACATTACCATCTGTGTTGGTAAAGACTGACAAGAATCAGGGCTTCTCAGAGTATGTAAAAATGATGCAGAGTGTTTAAAAATGATGGAAATACTAGTTTGCATTTAAAGTATTAATTCTTCTATCATTTGCACAGTACACTTTTTTTAAACAACATATATACCCAACAGTGTGCTGTTTGATTGATAAGCTGCTTCATCATGGATCCAGACTCTTATTATGCAAATATGAAAACATTGAGTTTCAGCATTCTGGGACTATAATTCAAATGGAACTCTGAATTTGCCTTTGTCTCCGACATATTCGTTCCTATTTGACCAATGACTGTAGTAGATGAGTACTGAAAGATGTAGGAAGATTATAAATATTTGGAGTTTTTCAGATTTTTACTTTGTTTTTCCAGAATATAAAGTAAGTCAGTAAACTAGTTTAAAATATAAGTGATTTTTGTTTGCTTGTTTGTAGGTTAATTCTCTTAGGGTGTTTTCTGTCACAGTAGAAAAAAGAAGAGAAGAATTCAGTCAAATGAAGGCAAGATGCCTATTTTTTGTGATTTAGAATTATATATATACCTCAATGATTTAGCTGATTAGAAACATCAGTGATGAATAGATATTTCAAATGACAATATTCTATATTTTAAATTGATAATAAAATTTCAAAACAAAATTGATAACATTTTTGAGGGAAAAATGGGAATGGGGAGGGGACCTTGGTGACAGAGGAGGGCGAGAAGGCAGAGTTGCTAAATGCCTTCTTTGCCTCTGTCTTTACTGGTAAGGCCACTCTCCATCATATGCAGGGCTCAAGTGATAGAGAAATAAACGAAGTAGAGGAAGATCTTCCCTGGGTTGAGAAGGATTGGGTAAGGGATCACTTAGGCAAATTGGCCACCCAAAAATCTATGGGCCCAGATGCAATGCACTCAAGTGTGCAAAAGGGCAAGAGGGAGGAACCGAGCAATTACAGGCCAGTTAGTCTCATCTCTGTTCCTGGAATGGTGATGGAGCAGCTCATCCTAGAGAGGATCTCCAGTCACATGAAGGGGAAAAAGGTGTTGAGGAGTAGTCAGCATGGATTCACCAAGGGGAAGTCATGTCTGACAAACCTCATAGCCTTCTATAATGGCATGACTGGCTGGCTAGACGAAGGGAGACCCGTGGATGTTGTCTACCTTGACTTCAGCAAGGCTTTTGACACCGTCTCCCATACTATCCTCACACAGAAGCTCTGGGAGAGTTGACTAGACGGGTACACGGTGGGGTGGATCGAGAACTGGCTGGATGACACCACCTCAGAGGGTGGTGATAAATGGGGCCAAGTCCAGTTGGAGGCCTGTGACCAGTGGTGTCCCACAGGGGTCAGTGCTGGGCCCAGTGCTGTTCAATTTGTTCATCAGCGACCTGGACGAGGGCATGGCGTGCACCCTGAGCAAGTTTTCAGATGACACCAAGCTGGGTGGAGTGGCCGACACTCCGGAGGGCCATGCTGCCATTAAGAGGGACCTGGACAGGCTGGAGAGTTGGGCAGAGAGGAACTTCATGAGGTTCAACAAGGACAAGTGTAGGGTCCTGCACCTGGGGAGGAGCAACCTGAGACACCAGTACAAATTAGGGGTCGACCTGCTGGAAAGCAGCTCTGAAGAGAGGGACTTAGGAGTCCTGGTTGACACCAAGTTAACCATGAGTCAACAGTGTGCCCTCGTAGCCAAGAAGGTCAATGAGATCCTGGCCTGCATCAGGAGGAGTGTTGCCAGCAGCATGAGGGAAGTGATTCTGCCCCTCTATTCAGCTCTGGTGACACCGCACCTGGAGTACTGTGTGCTGTTCTGGGCTCCCCAGTATAAGAGGGGCATGGAGCTTCTAGGGAGGGTCCAGCCGAGGGCAACAAAGATGATTAAGGGACTGGAACATCTCTCATACGAGGAGAGACTGTGTGAGTTGGGCCTGTTCATCTTGGAAAAGAGAAGGCTGAGAGGTGATCTTATTAACATGTATAAATACATGAAGGGAGATTGTAAGGAAGAGGGGGCCAAGCTTTTTTCAGTGGTAGCCAGAGATAGAACAAGGGGTAGTGGGTGCAAGCTAAAGCACAGGAGGTTCCATCTGCAGGTGACGGAGAATTTCTTTACAATGAGGGTGACAGAGCAGTGGAACAGGCTGCCCAGGGAGATTGTGGAGTCTCCTTCTGTGGAGGTCTTCAAAACCCGCCTGGATGCCACTCTGTGCCACCTGCTCTAGCGGGAAGGTTGCACTAAATGATCTCTAAAGGTCCCTTCCAGCCTTGACGATTCTGTGATTCTGTGATAACAAATACCTATTAATGGTTTTTGAGGAGACCTTAACCTGAAATTGGAAAAACACAAGCAGCTCTATTGTAAGTTTTAACAATGGAGAGCTGTTTCACTTGTCAATACGAACAGACATTTTATCAGTATTAAATCTTGTGGATTGTCCTTACTTGTTAAATGAGAAAGTACTTTAAATGTGAGAAGTGATTTGAAGAAAGTCAATGTCAATTCTCATTCTCTACTAGAAGAGACATATTTAAGACTGTAATTGAGTCTTTGATTTCTCCCTTTTCTAGCCATTATTTCTTAGGTTTATCTGATTTCAGCATTGTGTCCTGCATGTTTTAATGTACTACTAATGAAAATGATAATGCTCAAATGTATTATTTATGATCAGTGTAAGATTAGAAAATTTCAGTCGTGTATATCAAGACGAGTAGGAAGAATACATTAAAAATATAAGGTTTTCTTGAAATATAAAATCATCTGCATTACAAATCTAAAATGCTTGCTTCATAGTCAACTCACATAATACATGCATCTCAGAACAAATCTGGAATATCTGAAAGAGAGGATGAAATATGTATTTATCAAAATTCAAATAAACATTCTGACCTAAAAATCTTTTTAATTTTGTTTTTTATATGGAGATCTTTAAATTTCTATTACATCCACCCTATCTGTTGAATACATTCGTTACAATTAGTAAGCAATACTGAATGCTAATAATAAATTTGAAATAATTTGATATATGAACTATTGAAAACATTTAAAATATTTTAAAAGCAATCACAGTAATTTATATATCTATAAAACTACATTTTGTAATTGATATCTAAAACTGGAATTGAAAGCAGCCTTAGTACACAAAAGTAGACTAGTGTGAATTATTCTAAATAGAAAGGTTCCAGGTACAGATGATTCTAGTTAATTCACGTTGCCAATACAGTATTCAGTTCTTGTGTAATGGGACTGGTTAGCTGTATCAATCAACACTAATATGTATTTAATTTTTGCATTTTGTATTTAACTTTTGGAGCTTATGTTAAATTTAGCATCATGAAGTCTTCCTAAAGTGACAGTAGTGAGGCCTTCCTAAATTTTTTATGGGCTGTATTTTTCATAAAGCATACAAAAAACATAAACCATTTAAAACTTTTCCACAAGGAGCAACTCTTTTTTAAATTGCATCATTTAGTTGTATTATGAAGGCAATATCTTTTACATGAGAGACAGAAGTTATACTGGTATTTGGTTTTTAAAATTTCTTCACACTATGTCAGAAGCACAGAGCATGGGAAGTACTATTTGCAAATGATGCCTGATGTCTTGTGTCTCTTCTTTAATGATGTCAGTGTCAGTTCTCTGGTCAAGGGAGTAGAAGAATAGCTCCATACAAAGTTTCTGTTTCTATCAAATATCTATAAAAGACTAAATATAAGCGTGAGTTAGCTTGACTGATTTCAGAGAAACAGTGAGAAGATATTTTGAGGAAAATATTCTTTTTACATACCTTACACTATTGTTTTTTGTTGGTAAGCTTTTTATTTTTGCTCTAAGAAAAAATTTCCCTTGAAGTCATAATAAATGCTAAAATATGACAGCTTTTTTTCAAAATGAAAATTGAAGAGAAACTACAGTCATTACATTTTTTTTAATGTCACATAACTGGAATAATTTTTTTTGTTAAGTGCAATCGCAACCTACCACTGGTGAAATTGACAAGTTGTCTAGCTAGTAAATTAAATGTATTTAATTTTAACTGTCTTTAACTGTCAGTGGAGCCACCTGTAATGGAACTGTACATGTCTGTGTATCTAGTCTCCTTGTCTTTGTCCTATAAACAAGTGTGCCCATCTCCAAAGTACTTTTCAGTTCTAAAAGATCTGAAAAATGCCTAGAAAGACTTTGGATGAGCTAATCAGCCTGCCAGAAAATTATACAAGGGATTTTTCTTACAATTCAACATTACATCAAATGATGTTTAATTTATCTGCATTGACAGAGCATCTCTTTGCAATACAAAACAAAGTTCCTGACAGCAAGGATAAAGAGTGCATCCATGTGTTTGTATAAAGCACATTGGCTGACATCAGAGCATGAATGATGACATCTACACTGTCAATTACGGTGCAACCATGGAGCAAGAACAATAGTGCTGAGGTTCTTTGTTCTTTCGAGCATCTTTGTTTGGACTACCCTCATGCATTATTCTTCTTTCCTCATGGATTGAATGCCCATTTGCAGCAATGTATGTAAGACTTGATGTTCATCTTCCAATTTAGTTTCATCTGAAAGTACTTTTAGCTCTGAAATTATTTTTAGATTGTGTCACACTCTCCATGCATAACATTCTGCTTAAATCTGCACATGTTAAACTTTTGATCAGGTCCATTGACTTACCAACACAACAGAGAGGAAATCTCACTAGTTATTAACTCCCTACCCATATGGGTTGAGAAGAATGAAATAAATGGTAGTATTATATCAAAATTATATCTCCAAAACAATGGAGAAAGAAAAATGCTTTCATAGATAAAGGCAATTTTGTTGCACTAAAATGACACATAGGTTTTGAGTGTTTTTTTATGGTCACTGTTAAGCAATTCATAAATAGAGATATTCTCATAAATATACTTAATTATTATTTCCAGATGAATTAGCGTTTGGAAATGGACTTTGAGCATAGTGCATAAAATCTCCTTGTGATGTCTGTTTTTTTTTGTTTTTTTTTTATTTTGTTTGTTTTTTAATCCTATATTTTGACTGGTTATTAAGAATTTTATTCAAAGCTGTGTATGCATGAGTAAAGAAATATGGTAAATGGGATATGCAGATTCTGATTTTTCTTCCTATGTAATGGCGTATTATAGTGGCTTTAATTATATCAGTCAGTCTACTCAAAGTGTAAATACTAACACTCAGGATGAATAATGCAATATTTTCCATTACTTATTATCTTTAATTATACATTAATAATTGAAACACAAACATAAACATTATGCAAGGATCCACCCAGGTAATGAGGCTGTATTTTGAACTTTATAATCAATTTAAATCCTATTTAGGTAGTTCATTCCAACAACTTAAGCTGAGGTTGATTAATTAACTGTCCCAAACACACAGCAACAAAAGCATCATGAATTTGCATTCCTTCCTAAATTAAACTAGGTGATTTGTTCAACTGTGTCAAATAACTCTTGTAAAAGGTTTTCATGAGCCTGTCTTAAGCTTGTTATCTTGAATATTTTCAGTCAAGCTCATAAGTAAAATATAACTCTTGCTTTCTACAAAACAGAAAAATACTGAGAGTGACTCTTAAGATATATCACAGAATGTAAGTTAACTCTATAAAAAAAATTAAAAATGCACAACAAAAATAAAAAATTGAATGGATTCTATTGTTTTCCAAAACTACTGAAATGTGTAAAAAACAAGAAGACTTTAATCATATAACTTGAGATATCTAACTTTTTAATTTATATTAATTTACAGTGGAAGGACTAAAGATGAATGTATAAAATAATATATATATATATAATCATATAGATAATATATACTTATAAATTAAAAACCTAGATAAATGCATGCATATCCTTTTATACAATTAAAGAAAAACTGGAAAAAAGATATTTGATACTAAATATTACATCAAAACAAAAACATGAACACATATTACTAATATCATCTCTGTACAGGAGTGTGATGCCTTCCATTGTTTTCTCATGAGTTTATATCATTTTTATGTTGTGTACCTATTCAATTAGAAGATCTTGATAGAATAAATTAATAGCTCCTGAGATTGACTTTGTACCTGGTCTTAAATAAGTCAATGAAGGTATGAACACACAGACATTTACTGATACATTTAAAGTCTTGATAGAGTATTACATGATATTTGCATGATACATTCCCAATAGATCAGAATTCATTAAGTATCTCAATAAATAGGAAATGTCAGATTGGAAAGGACTTTCTCATCCAGAAGGAAAAGTCTAAATAAAATGCAGTTCTCAGAAAACAGAGAAATTTAAATGAGATCACTTTCAGGCAAATGTAAGGATTTGGAAAACAGTTATAGACAAAACTGCTGGATTTTTTTCTGACATGTTTCAGTCAATAAGGATATCTTGTAGGAAGACACAAGTTATTGGTCTTCCCTGAGTCTCACATATAGTTCATGAATATAGAAGCAAGCTGCCATATATAAAAATAATAAACTGAACATCAAGGTGTCACTCTTACAACTTCCTGAGTCCTCCTAAAGATGATGAGGATGAGTAGGGAAGGTAATCACAGAGGAATAGTCTTGGTCTATTTTTGGAGATGAACTTACACTTAAGGAAAATGTATAGTACAATTTTACAGCTTACTTTCTCAAGTGATCCTTCAGAAGGCACCAAGTGAAATCACAGGCATAGCCTAAAATAACTTTGGAAGGGCATTATGCTGAATTTCACAGTAACAGTGAGCAAGCAAACATTTGCAAGGGCGATTGAATTAGTGTTTAAATGCCAAACATACAGTAAAAATTCTAGAAACTTTATTGCTGCTAGAAGATAAACTGCTAAAGCAATTGCATTGTAATATAGTGCATTCTTATTGCAAGCATTAGGTAAGCAAACTTTAATACGTTTCTGCTGCCATCTCTGTCTGGGAGGATTTCTTATAAAGCTTAAAATCTCTTCTGAAAGTTGTTCTTTGAGATAATAAACCAGGAACTGGTTTTCTGAATTCACTGAGCCACAGATGCACCTATATTACCTTATGCTCTCCTATTTGCACTTTCTGTATCTACTATTCCTCATCTTAACCCAAAGTTTAAATTTTCTTGAGTAAAGTGATCCTTGTGTTCTGCTTCTCTAAAACATCAGTGTTAGGAATTATCTTTAATATAGGATTCACAGGTTAACAATAAGAAAAATGTGAAAAACAACTAGGCTAACTTAAATTTTGGTATTCAGGAGTCTGCTACTCCTACTGGAATCTTGGATGAGTGTGCAAATTAGATAAGGTTGAAAACTGCTGATGTAACAAAATGGTATTCTGTTCAGTGACTTTGATTCATTACCTCTAAGACTGGGAAGCAGCGTGTGTGAACAGACAGGGTGTGCAGAACAGCCATATATTGCATGCTGGTTGTCCACAGGACCATATTAGTCTGTAACTGACTGATTTAATGGCCCTTTTAAGCCCAGATTCTCTCTTTTCTGCCTCACTAGTTTCTATCACTTAAATTTTCCACATAAGACACTAAAATAATAGTAGAAACAATCTTCATTATCATCTTAATTATAAAATGAAGTAGCAATGTTTAGTGCAAATAAAAAGGCTTCTGTTTACCCACAAGAAACTTCTGACAAAAAAAAACAGATGAATGATCTAAAATTTTGTTCATTCTATGCTTTCTATTGAATTTTCATGAAAATTTGAATATAGGAAAACATAAATATCAAGTAAACAAAATCCTGCATTTTTAAATGCCTCTTGCTATCACTGTGGTATCTTGAGATTCTTGGCAGCTTGTATTTTATGAAGACTGACACAGAAATGAATAGGAGCAGTTTTGTCCTTATAAACCCCAGAAAATCGATAATTATGAATTGTGCATTCAGGTCAGTTTAAATTAATCTCAATAATTTCATTAATCCCAATCTCCCTGCCTGATTTTGCCCACCATCTCGTGATTTCACCTGTTTCCTAGCACTGACAATGGCATCATATGCAGAAAACTGACTTTTTTTTTCTTCTTTTTCCTTGGTTCAGTTTTCCAGGTAGTTTATCTCACAAATTATCTCATTTGCCAGACTGGATAACAGTTTTAGTAGAAGGGAGAAGACAAGACCAGAGCAATAGCAATTTAAGCTTAAACTATGACAGAATGGCAGTCCAGTCAGGTTGGTAGGCAGTGTGTGTGTATGAATAAACCTCTGTATTGCAAATAACTGCAAACATTGCAGTACTGCTTTGGTATGTAGAAGCATTGATGAGTATTAGCTATTTATTTATTTATTTATTCTAATATTAACATTTTTTCATACAAACAGCACAGCTACAGATCCAAGCATCAACATAGTTGATCTGCAGTTCTTCTTTTGCCACCGTTGTGAATATCTGAAGATGACATAAATCAAAGCCATAGCACAGATTAGTTGGAGGGTTGCTGTTCTCTTTAGTAAACATTCGCCAGATCTGCCTCAAACAATCTCAAATTATTACAGCTCTATTGTACTGTAGCTGAATCTGTCATAATCTCTTGAGAGTCTGAAATATTTCCACTGCTAGACTTTGGCATAGTTCTTATTCAACTTTTCCCATTCAATATTTTTTTTTATTTCCTATAATCTTTCCTATCATATGGTCACTGATACAGCTTTTCTTTATTATCTCAGAATAATTTGTTCTTAATTTGAAGGCAGAGTAGGAGGTGAAGAGTAGTACTCTGTTGAACGTGATATCATATCTATACGGTCAAATAAGCTTTTCAAACATGTTAGTGATGACTTAGATGTCTGACCACACAGTAGAGTACCTTTGGAACTTTTTTTATTTTTTTTTATCCTTTGGATCAGTGCAGAGCCCAACCACAGAAACCATAAATCTTTCCCTAGGTACTATCTACCATCTTTATTCAAATGAATTACAGTAAAAGATTAATTTCAACATTCTATAACCCAATCTCATTTTATTAAAATATATTAGAAACAAGTACAGGTTCTAAATAATAATTTTCCATTATAGAACAATGTCCTATATTCATAGTTCAGATATTTGTAAAATATCCCACACAGATTCTTTCAGAGACAGAGATGTTAAATGCGGTTGCTTATCCTTGTTACTAATATCAACTGAAAATTCACATTGATAATAAACTGTAACTACATAATATTATTAAAAGAAAAGCAGAACAAAACTTCATAATTATTGTGAAGATGAGAAGGTTATTTGAAGATGACAAAGGAGAATACTCACCACCTAAATTTGATCTCCTATTGCAGAAGTCCAGCTGCCCTTGCTAAAGTTAATGGAAAGAAAAAGTATATTCAGGTTATTATCTTCAGGAGGTACCTATTTCTTTCTAATTTTTTTAATGTCATGTTTATTCAATAAATTGGTTTTATATATAAAAACTTTTGTTTTGAAACATTTCTGAAAATAGCAATCAAGAAACATTGCCATGAATGACTGATCAAACACACAATATCCACAATTCACAAAAAAAAAAAAAGAAAAAAAAGGAGTAGTTTTATTGTAGATTTGCTATATCTTTTGTTTTTGTTTTGTCTTTCTACACTCCTGGCAGAAATCAATTGAAGGACAAAATAGTACAAGTGTCAACAGCACATTTTATTTTTATTGGCTTTGGGGTCTTTTTAGTAAAAAAGAAAGTGAAACAGCATCTTGTTTGTTTCTCCAGTCAGATGTTCAACTATATATGAAAATGTAGATAAGGCTATCTGAAGGCTTCTGATCTGAGCATTGCAAGACCTTTCTTGATACTTTCACATTTAGAACAGAATTCATCATCTGAGACCATCTTGCACTTTAGAAAAATTAATTTGTCATTGTATGCTGAAATACAGTTGAGCTTCTCATTTGATATTTTCTCAATAAACACACTTTTAATTTATATGTTTTGATTTAGTTGATATGAATATCATTTAAGATAAATATTTTTTTTTCTTCTGTGGACAGTTATATTTGGCATTTAATTCAAAATCTAAACCCTGAAATGTTAAAATTGTAGGACAGTTAGAATAAGGCCACATTATAAATTCAAATTCTCACGCAAATTTTGTAACACATCCTAATATAAGATCATTTGTTCTCATAAAAATGCTGGTTTCTCGCTATTATTCATTTTCACATAGGTGGTCTAACTTCAAACCCACTGAAGTGAGTTTAAAGTGTCTTACTGAACTTCGTAGGCTCTACTTCAACCATATAGTGCTTTCACCTGCAGAGTTTAAAGCACTTCACAACGAATGACATTATTCATCATCATCTCTTTTTCTTTAAAAAAGAAGAAATAGATAAAGGGAGTCACCTAGTCCAGATTCACAAAGCAATTCATGCTGACAACTAAGAATAGAACCCAATTTTTTCTTGTTCAGTGATAACACTAATAATAAGAGTGGTAATGAAAATACTGAATAATGATACAGCACACTGTAATATCTAAGTACTGTACCATGTCATTCTTGAAGTTGAATTCAGGTAAATGAATAAATCATAATATATTTTTATACATGTACTCCCTTGTATTTTGCCATATTTCTCATTGAAATTCTTTTTGCATATTAGCAAGATAAGTAGATTAAATATAATTATTCTTCCAGCAACAATTTTATGTTATATATTTTAGTCTAAAAATGAGTTTGTGAAACAGATTTCATATGAAGGGTGATGCTATTTTACTTAATATTATGTAAATTATATCATTCTTTACCATATCAGTTCTTTTAAAAAAACTTACAGAAATCTACACTGAAATCTACTTACGCTTTTTAACTTCTGTCCCAACATTCATTTCTAAATACTTGCTGGTCCTTTACAGCTTTATTTCTCAGGTATTATACTACCACACAGCAGAATTCCTCTTGCTGTGTATATCACAGAATTGCAAAATTCTATGAACTCAAAATTTAGAGAAAATTCATATTTCTTCTTAAATTTCTGCATGTCAGAAAGGACTCCTGCCAAATTTTCTATAGACTTTAGTATATTTCCAAGTGTAGGTTTGCCTTTGGACTCCAGGCTGTGATTTTTCACAATATTATCTTCCTGCTTAGTGGGAAAAAATGTGGAAAAAGAACAATGAAATTCAAAGAATTGTGTATAAATTTTAATATCTTGAAGAGTACAAGGGATGACATCTACTATGTTTTGGAGGATTGTTATGTAAGGAGATGCGTATAGTTTCTCAGGACATTCAAATGTTCAGGTAAAATATTCCCAGATATGACTGGTAAATACTAGATCTTGCTTTAACTTTGATTATAATAAATAAATAAATAAGTAAAATGAAAGTTACAAAACACAGCACTAAAGGTGGCAGCAGCTTTTCGAACACATTCATTTAGCTTTAATGACAACTATCTTAAGATATGTGTTTTCCTTATTCACAGAATCATAGAATTATAGAATATTCAAGGTTGGATTGGACCTTTAGAGATAATCTAATCCAGCCTTCCCACTCAAGCAAGCACACCTACAGCATGTGGCACAGGAGGGTATTGAAGACTTCCAGAGAAGGAAAATCCACAACCTCCCTGGGCAGCCTGTTCCACTGCTCTGTCACACTCACTGTAAAGTTCCTCCTCACCTGTAGATGGAACCTCCTGTGCTTTAGCTTGCACCCATTACCCCTTGTCCTATCACTGGCCACCACTGAAAAAAGCCTGGCCCCCTCTTCCTTACAATCTCCATTCATATATTTATACATGTCAATAAGATCTCCTCTCAGCCTTCTCTTTTCCAAGATGAACAGGCCCAACTCACACAGTCTCTCCTCGTATGAGAGATGTTCCAGTCC
>JAUBOD010000140.1:440346-450862 GCA_032353885.1 Nothura maculosa
TCTCGTGAAATCATTATTATACTAATAAATCATATTGTTAGTTCTCTATTCGAGTGAAGTGCATATTTGTCACTCGCTCCGCGGCCACTCGTTCCGCCACAGCTTTGTAGCCCATCTATAATAAACTATCCTCTTGATCATTTAAAAAAAAAAAGAAAAAAGAAAAAAGAAAATTTCTTTGTGTATCTTCATTATTGGTTGCCATAAAAAAAATCACACTTTAACACATATATTTCATTTGCAATTCAACTGAGATGCCTGGTTCTCAGACTCAATATGGTATTTAATTATACTCACAAAACCTTTAGTATCCTCATGCTAGCTAGGTGAATCTTTTAACTGTAAAGGTGACAATGCAGTTTTTCACTCACTTAAGCTCTAAAGTACTAATTAAAAGAATAAGCTATTTGAAGTCTCTCTTTTTTTTTTCTCTTTATGCCTGAAATTCACCTCAGAAAGTGGTCAGGCAAAAGGTCCGAAAAAAGCAGGAAAAATATATTTCATATTCAATAATACATGCAAAGATATTTGAAAAGTCAAGCTATGAAGTACTTATTTAAGAGAGACTAGGAATCTGTTTTAAGGAGATTAAATTCCCTCTAATTTTTCCAATTCACTCTTCTATTGCACATAATCCAACCATCACAGATTGAGAAAGGTGGTTAACTGATCAGTGTAATATTACTAGTTGAAATTTGATTTATTTCTTCCTGTTATCCTGCTACATAAGTAATGGCTTGACGTTTATGTGCACAGGGATATATTTACAGGACCTATAGCTGATGACAGATATATTAAAACTAATGGCTGCAGTTAATTTTGTTCACCCTACCCCTCCACGAAAAAGTGCACACTCAACTCAATGAATGAAAACAACAATTAAAGCAGAGAGAGAAAAGGGATAAAAAGGAAGATGCTGTCTAGCAGCCAGGCAAGAGCTTCTATGCTGAGGGTCTCCCCAGATGAGTGCCCTTTTCTGGGTATCCATTCTAGAGCTTCATATCTCATCAATTTCATCAATCCCCACTCAGTGTCCCTACTCTCTGCTCCTAGTCGTCACACTGATAGTACTGATTGGAATACTCTTTAACCAGATGCAGTTTCTGTGCCCTAGTTGCATATTAACATTTGTGCATTTTTTTTTCATGTGCAATGTTAACTGGTTATATAATTATTTATTAATATTACCTAGTGGAATTAACTAAACTGTATTGTTGTTTTTTTTTTTTTTTCTTTTGGAGTTTTGGTTATCCTTCCTCCCTTGCCCCTGTTCAATATAAAGTTATAATCTGAAAGCTACAAAAGAGGAAGAATGGTGAGGCACACCGTTAAGAATCATACCAGCAGGGGCAATTGCTTCTGGACTTAACTAACATAATTATATCTCAGAGTGTTCAGGTGCCAACACTTCAGAAACATAAAAGGTAAAACACTACAACAGCCACGCAACTGGAATGTGTGAGGCTACAAAGCAGAAGTGAAAGGTAGACTTGAATGTTATAAAGTATAAGGTTTCAGAGTTGCAAATGGGAGATTCTTAGCCTCCCCAAAACAGGAGATTGTATGTAACATCACCTCTTTATGGAGATATATTAGATATAAATTCATAAAGTACTTTGGATTCCTCAACAAGTTTTTCTTAAAAATTGGAAATATAAATGTAGAAGAGTGATTTTGTTTAAATGTTATTAAAAAAATGAAGGTCTGACTTAAAAAAATATAGTAATTTACAGTAATTACAGGTTGAAAAAATCCTTTATATGATATTTTTGAAATAAATGGACAGGAAGGAACTGATATGCAAGTTATTACTAGAAATCATTTTTTCCTTTACTTATATTAATTTCTTACACCTTTATCTTAATTTATATTATTATTTATTCTTCATTTTTTTTGTCTGAATCTCCACCATTTTTCTCCTTCTGTTTCTGATTTCTGTTCTTTTTGTTCAACAAAAGCATAGACAAATTTATTTTGAGAAGGACCTCTGGAAGTCACCTACAGGTACTCCCTACTCAAAGCAAAGAGAACTTCAAAGTTAGATCCAACTACAAAGACAGAGCAGGTTGTTCAGTACCTTCTGCTGCTGAGAGTTCAGTATCTCCAAGGTGGAGATTCAACATCCTAATTGGGCAGCTTTCATTTCATCCGTCTCAGAGTAAAGATTCATTTCTTTGCACTCAAGCAGAAATTTCCTTACCTTTCATCTTTTAGATATACATTTCTAAAAGGAGTTCAGCTCTATCTTTTTTTATAAGTTCCCATTTGGTAGTTAAAGTTAACAATCAAGTATCTCTTTAGCCTATCCTTCAGGCTGAATAAACTGATCTCTCAGTTTTCCTTGTTTATTTGCTCCAGCTCCCTAACCATCCTGTTGGCCTCCCCTGGACTTGCTCCAATATATCAAAACCTTTCTTGCACTCCAGATGCAGGCTCACAAATGCTGAATTGTGGAGAATTATAACTTCTCTTGACTCATTGACAGCCCCACTCTTACTAAGATAGTTCCACTATATCTTTAGTTTCACTGAGGCAAAGGTACATTTCCAATGTGTGTTCATCCATCTTCAAGCAGGACGAAGCAACCGGAAAGCTTCTAGCCAGACAATGTTACTCTCTAATATACAAAGCGCTGCCTCTGACCTGGTGCCACCCAGACACTTGTTGATTGTGATATCTATTCTGCCATCAAGGTTTCTGATAAAGACAAACAGTATTAGCACAAGGGTGGATCCCCTGAGGAATGCCACTAATAAACACATGATAACTTGGCTATGTGTTACTTGAATTCAGTGACTCACTCAATGCTCCACACTGATGGGAGGACATACAAAGCATGGGTCAGACTCTTCTCAGTGCCTGAACTACAACTGATCCTGTTACTGTCCCTGTTTGCCCAGAGTAACTGTGTGTAGTCTTTTCTTAACTCCTACAATTGCAGAAAATGCTTTCATTAATGGACTTATAAGATGCTGACTTCAACTTGAATCAATTTATTTTGTAATGTCTTATCAGTCAGGACTTTTCTGAAAATTGTTATAAAAAGTTGGTGTCCTGTGTGAACACAGCAACAGGTCTATTTCTGCTGATTTTAAACTATGTAGTAAGCATATTCTCTCTCACACACACAGACAATATATATATTCTAGGTCCTATGTGACCATTCCTGCATCTGTAGAAATCATTTCTACAGACTATGTCTATGTGGAGTTTGATCAATTGTGAAGCATGAACTGCCAGAGGGAGTCACTGAAATTGAATTAATCAGCACATTTAAGCATATAAATAGTATCTATCTATTGATCTCTATACAGCAGGGCCTGCCTGGAGGATTCTTCAGAAGTGACTATATCTCTCACTTGGAAGGCTCCTATAGTAATTAATCATTTTATTTATTTATTTGTTTGTTTCTTTGTTTGTGAAGTCGCTGGGTCCACAGTCTCTGTCTCAAGTCAGTCCATTCTCACAAATGAATACATCATCTCATCTTTTCAAAAAGTAGCTGTAAAGTTCCTGAATGATCCCAGGAATTCATCTTTTGTTTCTTTTGCTTGCTCAAAATGTTTCTCTTTGATTGAGATCAAAAACCTTTTTTCACCTTCTACTTATAGTCCAGATGATATGCATGCTAAAAACTTATTTTTTTTTTCTACTATAATTCCCCCATTCAGACAGGATACATCCTGTCTCATCCATTGTACTCATTCAAGATTTGATATAGATCTACCTTGAGTTTTTCCATTCACTATATATATTCCTGAGTATGTAGTTTCAATAAGTGTATGGTTCAGTGCTTTTTCAGTGATCTAGGGTCCATGGCCCACATCAGATCCAAGTATCTCTTCTATATGGTGCAAATGTTTGCTCCAGACATATGAGAGTTTTTGAACAACAGGTCATAAGCTGTAACATTTGCTTTTCCATTTAGAAGTGGGATATATATATAGTTCCGATCAGAAGAACTAAGTCATTCAAATGGCTCAGTGAACATCAATTACATTATCTATTTTCATCATTACTAAGAACTGGCCACCCAGTTGCTCTATGGGCCCATATGGGATGCACCCAAGAATGCTGAGGAAACTGGCAGGGGTTATTACTTAGCCACTCTCCATCATCTTCGAGAGGCCGGAGGACTGGAAGAGAGTAAGCATCACTCCAGTCTTCAAAAAGGGCAAGACAGAAGAGCTAGGAAACTACATACCGGTCAGTCTCATCTCTGTCCCTGGAAAGGGGATGGAGCAGCTCATCCTAGAGAGTATCTCTAGGCATACGAAGGAGAAGGAGGTGATCAGGAGTAGTTATCATGTATTCACTCAGGAGAAGTCATGTCTGAAGGTAGTGTCCTACCTTCGGACAGTATCCCTGGCGCACCCCCTGTCCTGGTGTGCCTGTGCACTCATTGCCGTGACACCAATCTCCCCGATCTCCACTCACCACTCATCGCGACGTTTTGAGATCGTCCCTGCCATACTGACCCAGGCTCTAGCCCTGTAGCTCTTCCCTGCCATTTTGACCTGGTCCTTGTTTAGGCGCCAGATGTAGGAGATCAAACCTTGGTTACAAGAATTGACTCAATATGAGTTTACCATCTTGCCTGTTTTTGCAGACTCCAGCACACTTTTATGCAGTTAGCCCACGACCCCGATCCATCATCAGTCCAATGAGGATTTGACATGTTCTCTTCTTATCCCTATCTTGCCACCATCTCCAGGGCTGGCATCTAATTCTTTGTAAGCTTACCATAAGGTCCCAGATACACTACCTTTTCTGACCAAATGCAAGTGTGCCACAGTTACTGTCCAATCAACTTCATGGTCACACAGCAGCTGCCCAGCAGCCTTTGTTTTCAGTCCGCTGATGGAACAAGTGCACTGTTGGCCTTAGTTATCTACTAACAAGACATCCTGCTTGTTAATAGATACTGTATGGCCGTCCTTGGAGTGGGCCCCTACAGGAGAATGTAGGGATGAAATGGCCAAGTAATTCTCAGTGGTGGACAGTGATAGGACAAGGGGAAATGGCTATAAGTTGAAACACAGGAAGTTCCATCTCCATATGAGGAAGAACTTATTTTTATGAGGGTGACAGAGCCCTGGAACAAGCTGCCCAGGGAGGTTGTGAAGTCTCCTCTGAAGGTCTTCCAAACCCCTCTGGATGCCACCCTGTGCCACATGTTCTAGATGTGCCTGCTGGAGCAGGGAGATTAGACTAGATGATCTCTAGAGGTCCCTTCCAACCTTATCCATTCTGTGAATTTGTGATTCTGATCCCCTGGCTACCTTTCCTTAAGGTATTTATACATATTGATAAGATCTTCTCTCAACTATGGGAAAACCTGAGCTTCCAAAGTTACGGTTATGTAGTAGAGTTAAAAACTGAATTGGTCTCCATAGTTCCAGTGAGGATGACAGAGCCCTGGAACAGGCTAGCCAGAGAAGTTGTTGAATCTCCTTCTCTGGAGGTCTTCAAAATCTGCCTGGATGGCACCCTATTCCATGTGCTGTAGGTGTCCCTGGTGGAGCAGGGAAGCTTGCTTAAATGACCTCTAGAGGTCCCTTCCAACCTCAACCCTTCTGTGATTCTGTGATTCTTTGTTTTAAAATGGGAGGTTTCATCTGTCTGTTGATCATGGATGGAACTTTCATACATTGGCATGATAAGACTACACACCCTAGGAGTTGCTCCTATGGGAAATTCTGCTTCTGAAAGAACAAAGAACAAATATCATTGGACCAGGCTGCCCAAGGTATTGTGGAGTCTCCATCTTCCAAATCCAAGTGGATAAGGTTTTAGGTAATCAAGTCAATTTGGTGTGGGTCATCTTTTGCTGTCTCTGCCCCGAGTACGGCAGTTGGACCAGATCATCTTCTGAAGTTGTCAGTCTATGACTCAGATCAGACCACATTTTTTTCTGGATAAGCACCGTACCAACTAATCTAAGTTACCACCTATTATAAAAAACTTGACAGCATCTAACTTTCCAAAATTATCTATGGTGCTCAGAGAGCCTTCAGGTTATCTGCCTATATAAAACCAGATCACGGTTGCTGTAAAGCTATCTCCTAGTCAGAAAACTTTCCATAGAAGAGGTTTATATGGCATATGGCTGTCAGAACTGATTACAGAGGGAAAAGATAGGAAATTTATTTTGTTCATGATATCCATGAGAAATATTAATATAAACATATTTCTGCAAATATTTTTCTGAGGTGAATCAATATCAGTTTTTCCTAAATCTTCTTATATAATTCTAAATCACCAATGAAATTTGCTTGAATTCTTCTTCTGATGGTTTGAGGGCAAACACAATCTCTGAGACAAGGCCATGAGGAAAGAAACACATATTTATTAAAAAAAAAAAAAACGAAAACATTGTTATAAATATTTGTGAGTCAAAATGTTTATACATATACACATATACCCCACACTGTGTTGCCACTCAAGCAAGGGTCTGTGGATCAAAGAGTTGATTTGTTTGAAAGTTGAGTATATTTTGTAGAGTTGCTCTTTAGCTTAATTAGATCTGTTGACTAACTTGTTAAAAGAAAAATACCACCTATGCTGCTTTCAAAGCATGAGCAAAGCTGTTGCGGCTTCGGCGGGCCAGGAATATCAGAGCCGACACTTATGGAGGTTAGACACTGACTTGGTTTATTCTGCGTTCACATTACATTTTTATATGGTTTGAGCAAAGCACATGGATAACAAAAGTCCAAGAGTCAAGCAAGGGTTGGCGGCTTCCTGACTATCAATTATCTTCATTGGTTGCCAGGCCGATTGCTAACCGGCTGTCTGGAACATGGTGGAAATGTCTGGATCCTGTCTTTGTGGTCACACTAGTTCTGCATTCTGTGTGCTGGCTCTGCATTCTGCACGCTGGCTCTGCATTCTGTGCTGCCCAAGGACAGGTCAAGGACGCCCCTCTGGACACCTCCCCAACACAAAGCAAAGCAAAGCAAAGTGAAGCTGACTTTGTTTATGCTTTATTAACTTCTTGATGTTGAAAATTAAGAAAATCAACATGTGCATTTAAATGCTTATACATCAAACTGCTCAGTCAGGAGGTGGCCATTTCACACTTAGATACTCAAATGACAGGTGGAGTTGCCCTTAAAGTGGTAACTGTGGTGCTTTTGTATAGGTAAACCTTCTTAGAATAGTCCTGTTTCAAGGGAAAAGTTCTCCTTATCTCCAAGTTCAAAGCAGTTGCATCTAGAGTTAGGTTGCACAAACAACAGTGTGTATGCAACTATTATTTATCAGCAAAACACACTTTTTGGAGATTTGGAGCACTTTTACAACCTTCTCACACTGCATTTGTTTCACTAATCCACAACATTATTATTACTCAAAAAGAGATGAATTCTGTGTTTAAGATGACTGCTCAAAAGTTGCCATGTGTGGCACTGAGTCAATTTTTATCCATTAGGCTCAGTATATGGATCTGCATGGAGTGCCATAGCCAGTGCAAGTTCAAGGAAGAGGAAGGAGGAGGAGAAGGCTGTGAATGCCCGTGGAAAGTCTTCACTCACTGATATGATCTCCTTTGCCTTAAATCTGTGGAAGGCCTTTCTGAAATCTCCTCATGCTCATAAATCTAAATAAGAGAGCAATAATCTTGGTAAATTCTAGGATTCTGTGAGAAGACATACAAAATCACATCAAAAGAATAAAATAAGCACTGTATATGCAATGCATTCCTCATGTTAACAAAGTTCTGCTGCTTAAACACTTATCTACATGAGGTGTTGCCGGGGCGGGTGGGGGGGGGGGTGGATCACAAGCCTCCTTAAACTGATGGAGGTTCTACCCGCCCCCAAGGCCATAGAGCACAGACACCAATATGAGGATGCAGCAAATGGCATTTATTGTGTTGTTGGATCTGTATATATACTCCAGTAAGATGCAGAAACTCACCTACTGTCCAATTAGGTTGGACATGAGGTTATCAGTAACCTAATTAATTATGCTCCTAACTTCCCTTGACATTGCGAGATCGTCTGAATGCCATGTCCTATGCTCTATGTCCTATGCTATACTACATCATCTACTTAAGCTAAGCTCTCTACTTTTTTAAGCCCTAAAAAGTATAAGTTCCCACAATGACGTTTTACTTTTGTGAGTATCTCTTGACATTTCTATTAGAATGATAACAAAATAATACAAGTGGTAAAAAATTTAATATATATTTGCATTCCTTACTTTTCTCCACCTTATCTAGAGGCAGATTCTATATTGGCAAACAATAAAAACAAAGATATTGTTAGAATGTATCAGGAAGACATTAACATAATGAAAGTATTAATCATCAGTGTGATATGACCATTAGTTCTTATCTAGTAGACTAATTACATATGTCTGATGGCAAAATTAATAGGTTTAATTAAAGTTAGAAATAACTGTAAAATATGCTAGATGAATATGAAATAAAACTATCATAAAGTTCACATATCCAGTTCTTAAGGCAAATTGAAGAATAATGTGATATATAGAAATGTCATGTGTTTTTTGAAGTTATTTCAAAATTACAGATCTGTTAAAAGATCACTAAGTTTATCTTTTTATCATAAAAGCAATTATTATCTTAAAACAATAATTATAAAAAGTTTGGAGTACCCAATGTATTTCTCCTGAAAAATAAAAGATAACATGCCTTTACTTACAAGGAAAATCAACCTCAGAGAATGTCTCCATGTGTTCTTGAAAAAAAAGAAAATGATGGAGGCTAATAGAGTATTCCACACAATTGTGCAAAATCAGACCTCGATGCTAACCACTGTTTATCTTTTTGAAATAGATTTTACAACCTGCTTAGGCATATTTTCATAAAGTAAATCAGGAAAAGGAACAGCTGTAATGACATCCACTTTTTCACACCATAGGCACAATTCAGTCTGCTTTATTAAACTAAGACATTTTCATGAGGAATCTGAGGATATGATGGTTTTCTCCAGATATTTTTAAGTAGTGCTTATGCTTCAGGGCAAAATGTAGTCCTACTTCTGTCATAAAAAAAAAAAAAAAAAAAAAACTAAGATTTCAATTCATATGGAAAATATTTCATACACTCAGAAATTACTTTTGAGTGAGTTTATCCTATGCAAGGATGTCTCAGTTGCAGGGCACTTTTGCTATGACATATTGTTCTGTCTATGAAATATTGCTGGTTTTAGTAAAATTCTATACTTGTGCTTTCATCACTCTCAGAAAACCAGATTCTGCCAGCAGTAAATAAACTCTTGTCATTGCATATGACAGTTCTTGTTCACGATGTAAATTATAACAAAAATAATGGACAATAAAGCATATACCCCAGTACACCTATATAATTGTAATTATAAAAGCCCTCTCACTGAAAGATGCACAAGAAATATCTCCCCATATTTTACATAGCAGTATACAAGGGTTATTTCCAACTAAAAATCATTAAAATTTTTACTTCAAAATACTTATGCTATTTTTTCTTTCTCTTTGACATTTTTTGTTGTAAATATGATAATAATAGCCTTGGCATATATAATCAAATGTACAAGGAGAATATAGAGAATTTCACTGAATTTGCTGCAGGTTTGGTTAAAGAAGTGAATGAAAAAGAACTCCACTGTTGAAAATGAAAGGTTTATTTACTAGTTATAAAAAAATTGAAAGTTCTGATTCAAACCAAGGTCATTTCATAATGCTCATACATATAATTTTCCACAATTATGAAGCATCTCAACAGAGAGACCAAAATTTATAAATATATTGATAGTGACACAAAAATTTAAAAGACAAATTTGACATATAGCAGAGATATATGATATGATATTTATTGACTTGTAATTCCATGCAATTATAAATAAAATTCATAACCCTATATGAAAAAAGTAGAAGAATTGGTTTGATATTCATTCGGACTGGCTTATAGAATACTTAGACTGGAACTTTCTGGTCTTATTTGCCATCCTCATGAGAAGACAGTAGTGACTCATATGTAATGACCCACCATTACATCTTATTCCATCATTTTATTCAGCTTGTGAAAAGCTTCTGAGTGACATCAGAGTCTCAGCATCATTGATCATTTAATTCTTGACTTTGTGTATGTTATCATCATAATTAGTTACTTCAGTAAAATAAAAATGGAAAGAATCACTTGTGTTCTGCAGTCATCTCTTTTGTCACTAGTATCCATAGCATCCATAGTTGAAAGCACAAAAGGACTAATATCTAATGAATTAGCAAAAAGGACTATTATCTAATATCTAATGAAGGAGTCCAACTCCAGGATGAGCAGGGAGCTCCTGGCAAAACTCCATCAGAAAAAAGCAATATATAGAATGTGGAAGAAAGGATAGACACCTTGGGACAAATATAGGAACGTTGTCAGGGAATGCAGGGATGCTACAAGGAAAGCTAAGGTTCAATTGGAATTAAACGTGGCAAGGGATGTTAAAAGTAACAAGAAGAACTTTTTCAAATATATTAATAACAAAAGGAAGGTCAGGGAGAACGTGGGTCCACTAGTGAATGG
>JAUBOD010000140.1:451384-478938 GCA_032353885.1 Nothura maculosa
GGAAGCATTTCCTCACTGTGAGGGTGACAGAGCACTGGAACAGGCTGCCCAGAGAGGTTGTGGAGTCTCCTTCTTTGAAGATCTTTAAAACCCGCTTGGATGCAGCCCTGTGCCGTATGCTTTAGGTGACCCTGCATGTACAGGGGAGTTGGACTAGATGACCTCTCAGGTCCCTTCCAACCTTGCGCATTCTATGATTCTATGATTCTAACTAACCACTTAGAAATACTTTAGAGATTAAATTATGCAATACAGTAAAAAATGTCGGTATAAAAATCTCAAGACAGAATTAAACATTTCAGAAGAACTTGAAATATCCTTACTACCATAAAAATGTGCTCTTGAGAGTCCTTCACTGCAGTCTTCTTTCAGACTGAAAAAAATGTAGAACTTGCCAGAAGCAGAAGAAAAATAGGAAAAAAAAAAAAAAGCTTCTTAAGTTCTTAGCTTCTACATGGGAGTCACAAATTTGCATATTACATTCTTAAACAGATTCAAATTTTGTGTAGGACATTATTTTCCAAAGTAACAATAAAACATAAAATATATGAAGATGCTCATTACAGTGAGCAGAGTTTAATACTGAAGAGAAATTCATAAGCCTACACACATGCTTCCAGTATGGGCAGTTAACATGAATTCAGAGAGGTCTGCATTTTATTTACTTTGTTCTGCATATTTACAATACCTCTGTATTACCAAGGCGTGTTGTGTCATTCTCAGGATAAATATGAAGTTAAAGATTGCCTCTGCTTCTCAAAAACTCATTCTTGAAGCACATGATAATCAATAATATCTGTACATATAAGAGATATACTCATCACCAAACACCATGAATTTTGCAGAAATTCTGTAGGCAATGAATTTTAGAAGTTTTCAAGGTTTCTTCAAAGATTTTTAGAAAAAGTGCTGATAAACACACAATTTTTAGAACTATTCCAGAAGTCCTCGTGCTAGGAATGAATAGAGAGAGACTCATTACTTTAAAGACTCTTTTATTTTCTCAAATCTTTTACATTTGTAGTTACAATAAATGGTCTGCAAACTGTTGCTAACACTAGAAATAAAATATCTACTGAAGTTAAAGACTCCCTGCTTCTGAATTTGAACACAATATTATTTTTCTAAAATTAATAAAACAAAATGAAAAAAAACAAAATGATTGAATGCTGTAGATAATAAATACAATATGAACAAACAATAGTTCTGCTCCACAAAGGGCAATATTTACTATTTTTGTGAAAGTAACATAGTGCATATATATCTTTGGCAATGATGTGATGACACACACAGGAATCTTGATTTTCTGAGATTTCTCCAATTTCTTTATAGTGAGGAAGGCTTTAGTATATAAGAACAATAAGAAGACTTTTTATGACTGCTATTCCTTAAGGGAAGATTTGGGATATGAAATAATTGCTATAAATCAAAAGATCAAAGTATTTGATTTATTGGATTTATCTAATAAGTCTAGCTATTCCCAGAGGATCAAATGTATGTAGTGTTTGCAGAATTTGGATCAAAGTAAACACTATATGTTAAGTTCTATATAAAATCTATGAGGATTTGTGTGCCATGTCATAAGATAGAAGCCAAGAATTGATAGGAATTTCTCTTTGTCTGTTAGTCCTGCAGCCTTGAACAAACAGTTTGGAATACTGAATAAATTACACATTTTTACTGGAAACTACATACTATGCAACAGAGGCCTATTCAAATATAACCTGATTTTTTTTCTCTTTAGAGCATAATTTCAATATTAATTCTATTCATTTGCTTCAGTTACTCAGCAATGAGTCATCTGCCCATTGTCTGATCTGTATTACTTATGATTCCTCATTACAGTAAAAGGGAACAAATTGCTTGCTAGAATCTTTGCAAGAGAGGAATATCTGCATCACTTATTCAGCAAAGAAAAAATATTGAGCAAAGTAATTGCTGCATCCTGGGAGGCAGTAGTTCTTTAATAGCACTATTCTAACTTCACTAGAGACCAAGTGAATGTCAAAAACTGCTCTTTATTGTCAAATTCAGTTTCCTCATCATTTCTTAAGATCCTAGGAAAATGTCAAGTAAATCCAACACAATTAGAGGTATCCTTGACAGAAAGGCCATACTATTCTCCCTCAAGAAGTTATTCAAGGAACATTTTAGAGGCAGTTTGCTCAGTACCTGTGGAAAATTGATAGCTTGTACTTCACATTTTAAACTGAATTAAAAAAGTACTCTCAGCAAGGAGAGGCTGGAGGTTGATGCCAGAAGCATACAACGTGACATGGATTTTTTAACACGGGATGCTTTGATAGTAAACCCATATGTAGGTAAATTATTTGTGGCAAGTACACTTCACCTGTGTCAAAGGCACCCTTGACTCAATGACTTAAATAGGTTCATAAAATAATAAATAAATAAATAAGAATAATAGGGAAAGTACTTTACAATTGAATTTTCTTCTTAAAAAGTTATCAAGCAATTTCAGTACTTATACTTTGTAATTATTTTAATGTCATAATAAATAATAGATATGTTCCTACATACTCTTCCTTAAGGAACTCATGATTTTGGCTGAACTATAATATGCTTTGACATTACAGCAGGAAATCTTTTTAAATCTAGGTGTCCTAGACTTTCTGCTTAATGGAATTCTACTAAGTGGAATTGAGCATGTTATTTGACACTTCAAGTAATATCATACTTCAGATCATAATATTCTTCCCAAGAAAAAATAGATGTCATTTAATGCACATATTTCTAGGGGGTAATATAGAAAGCTATTTTCTTAACCAAAAGTAGCATCATAAAATATAGGCTGTATTTACTTTTTTTTGTGAGAGAATCACTGAACAAGATATTTTGACTAGCAATATTGCCACTGTTTCAATTCTGTGTAAATATATATATGTATATATATATGTATGTAAGCATATACATAATTTTATGCAAGTGAATAGTCACATTTAACTCAGGTAGAATATACATATAGGATAAGTAAAAGGGATAAGAATATTTGATCTATGTTTGGACATAAATTATGTGTTAAAAATAGAGGTAAACCCTAACAACATAAGTCATAAGTTAATGAGAAGGCTGTTATAAATTTCCCTACATAAAATACCTGGCTCACAGGTAAGAAGTAATATCCTAATAAGCTTTATAAAAGATCATATTTTGAATTATTAATTTATAATATAAAACTACACTGAAGAGAACATATGAAATATCTTGTATCTTGTTAAGCATCTTCTCCATCTGGTACCTTTTCATTTCAGAGCAAAAGTTCCTTGATAAATTGTAGGTGTGTGCAGTGTCTTTTAGCAGGCAGAATGCCTTGTTAGTAGATAACTAACTTCAAGGCCGACAGTACACTTGTTCCATCAGCGGACTATAAGCAAAGGCAGCTGTGCGGCTGCTGCGTGACCATGAAGCTGATTGGACAGGAGCTGTGGCGCACTTGCTTTTAGGCAGAAAAGGTATTGTATCCGGGACCTTATAGGTAAACTTACAAGGATTGGATGCCAGCCCCGGAGATGGTGGCAAGATAGGGATAAGAAGAGAACATGTCAAATCCTCAGTGGACTGATGACGGATCGGGGGCATAGGCTTACTGTATAAAAGTGTGCTGAAGTCTGCAATAAACGGGCAAGATGGTAAACTCATATTGAGTCAATTCTTGTAACTCAGGTTCGATCTTCTACAGTAAATAATAATTTTGCAGATTTTATAGGGATAAAATCCAAAAATCCACAGAATAAGCTGATACTAGCACTATGCATTTTTACTACATATACCATGAAAAATACTTAACCTTTCCATTTCTCTATTATGTCTCAGATATTATCACACTAAACTCCTTAAAACCAGTCTCAGAAAGATACTGATCAGCTCTATCATAGCTCACAGACTTTGTCTTTCTTAAAATAGCTGATCATTGCTGAATATGATTGCATGATCAGATGAATTGATACAATGTTGATCAATACTAGTTCCTCAGAATAGGAAAGTTACAGTCAGCAGCAGAAGAGAATGTTACAGTTACAGTCAGCATCAGAATTCCAATTTTACACTGTGATTTACTCACATAGGTTCAGAAATACACATATACACAAGCAGACACACATAGACACATGCATTTAAAACTTTGGTTTTCTTGAGCTATCTATTGCTAGAATATCTTTACCAACTCTGGCACACTTTAAAGGAGTTACCTTGTAAGACCAAGATCTCCTCTGCATGAATGACGATGATTCTTTCAAGAAATATCAGAATGGGAGAACTCTTGTTCTTCTCTTTAAGTCATATAGCATATATTTTTTGTGAATAAATTTTATTTGATAAGGACTATATAGAATACGTTTCTTCTACTCTGATATCCAAGTATCTAATCATCCATCCCCTTCTCTTTCCTCACTCATTCTCCCTTTACATTTAAGTTCTCCTTTTGTAACAAACTGAATCACAGTAATTGCAATATAAGCAACTTCCAGCTTAATTATGTTTATTTCCCATTGTTAATGACAACACCACCTTATTCTTTTTCTAAGTTAAGAAATGGACATTTTGTGCTTGGAACTGATGATTTCTGTGCACCAGCTATTTTCTTAAAACAAAAAATATGGGGAAAAATTATGGCCATATGAAGCCATTTTAGAAGTAAAAAAGGACCTCTCCACTGCTTGTAGCTTATTTGAATGATAAATTTCTTGCCACTTCTTTGGTTAAAGAAAATGAAAAAAAAAATAGAGAGACTGGAATATCATGTTGTGATATTTATGGAGAAGGTCAAGTAACTCTGGAAAATGAATCTAAATATTCACAAGCTGTTCTCTGCTGTCCTTCTTACTAGGATTTTCAAAGGTTTAGTCCCAGCATCAAATATTTGTGCCTGTATTTATTTATTTATTTATTTGCATTAATGATTATTTTACTATATATGAAATATAGATGTATATAGAAATTGTATCAGATGATGTTTTGCAATGCTAAATATCACATTCACACATTATATGTGAAATTAGAATTCTATTTTCATGCAATTGCAGGAATCTACTCAAAGGAATCACTTTTTTTTTTTTTTTTAACATTTTTGCAGAAAGTATCTAGAGAGGAAAAGGCAAATAAACAAAGGAAAAAATCAACCTTAACAACCTTGGAATTCCTTCTCCCTAAACAAATGGATAGTGGATATATTATAAGGAATAATGAGACTGATCTTAGGTGGAATTAGTATTCATCCTGTTTTATTTGGATCTTCTTTTATTTGCATCTTACTCATAATTATATGGGTAACAATAATAATTATGAAATAAATGGTACATTTAGCTAATAGAAATGATATTAATTTTTTTGTTCAATAATTTGAAAATTCTGAAAATTTTTAAGGCTGCACCTTAATATGCAGGTGCTGCACCTGTTATATCTAAAATTATTAAAATTTCCATGATGTACAGATATTTGCAAAATTTCTTCAGGTGCTATATTTTGTCAAATTATGCTTATGTGAAGCACTGCATTAATTTCAGTATGTCTGAAGGGGATCCATTTGCAGATCCAGAATAATACTACTTCTGAAGTCAAAAAGAAGGAGGTGATATAGAAACATACAAGACACTAGAAACCTTACCAAAAGAAAAAAAGAATCACAATTCTTTATTTTGGGAGCTACAAAAGAAAATGTATTGTGATTGTCCACAATGTTATTTTACCTTGACAGATTAACTCATGGGCAGGGAGGGAGAGAAAGGATGCTGGAAAAAGAAGAGTCATTAATTTTGATTAACATTGTATATGTTTATATTCCTATTCCCTTATCTTGCTCAGGGTAAAGATGTGTGATTTAGAACTTTAATGAATTACTGACATCCAGAATTTGGACACTGTTAAGGTTGGGGGTTGGGAAGACTAATGACATTTAAATGAAGCTGAACAAGGGCATTAGTTTACATTTAAATTGAGTTCAAGCTTTTCTTTTTTTTTTTCTTTTTTTTTTTTTTCTGTCATGGATTTAGAGTCAATGGAACTAAGCCAGGCTATTTAGTTCAATGTTTCAGATGGAACTCATAAGTATGCCCATTTATCTTCAATCTTTTAAATATTTTACAGAGTCTTCTAAACTATTCTAGATTTAACCTTATAGGTAGTCTTTTTTTTTTCTTTTCTTTTTTCTCCATATCTTCTCTTTATATACCCCTTCTTAGAAGTGTGATCCTGAAATTTATCATGAATGAAGGATTGTTAACCACATAAGAAAGCAAAAGTAGATGTAATAAACATGCTTGTTCACCAAAATAAGAATCCAGGTGATGACCACATCCTGTCTGTGTAATACTGACTATTCTAAATACACCTTTACTAAGAATGTATGTTAATGGAACCATGACTGTGTAGCTAGATAAGGATGAACAGTTTACAGATCCTCAAGCTCAAGGATAAACTCTGATAACATCGAAGACGCTGAGTCCATCACCCACATTGGAGGATCACCAACCCTCAGGGAACAATCAAGACTGCTGATAATATTGGAATGCCGCAAAGATCGCGGAGAGGAGGAAGGAAGAATCCCACATTATAAATGTTAAGCCCCAAGAGGCAAGAAACGGGAGCCTGAGAGGGATTGTCCCCCGGCTACCCCCAGCGCTGCTATTCTCTGTACCCAGCTTACTGAATAAACGGTAGATGAGAAAATTGGCTTGTCTCGTCTATAACAGTACACAGTAGAAGAGATGCACACAAAAATATTTAATGGCAGTCAATCCCACATTTATTTAAGCCATCAATTTGAGACCAAGATTCTGATTTGGAAGCCTTAAAGGTACTACTGATTAAAAAAAAAAAAAAAAAAAAAAAAAAGTATCAGAAAAGTAATTGCTCTCAAGCAAAGACAAGAAATTAAAGGAAAAAAAAAAAAGAGAGAGAGAGAGAGAAGGGAAAGTTGTGCCTCAAAAGTGAAAGTATTCCTGAACACTGTCAGGAAACCAAGAAGCCAAAATCTTTTGTCAGTATGTTGTCTGTAGCTGCCCTTCAAGGGGAGACAGTTCTGCAGCTGCAAGGGCTCCTCTCTACTGCTGTGCACACAAGTGCGTACATCTAAATGCCATCTGGACTTAGGGCTGTGACTTGAGATCATCTTCTGATAGTAGGTTTTCTAGTTCATCTGACCACAAATAAGTTGGACTAAATCCTGGAGACATACATATGCCATATTTGTCATAACAGGATGGAAATTCCTGAACTCAGCTTTAGCTAACAGTCCTTTAGAGCAGCACTGTGCAGCATCACGTACAGATATTAATCTACGTCCCCACAACCCAGCTGAGGGAGGCATAATTTGTCTCCAAATGCCTACAAAGTAATTTTCCTGTTTTCATTGATTATACAGGCACTTATTTGACATGCTTTGTGCAGCACCTGATATTTAGCCTCACATCCAGTAATGATTTGGATGGTCTGGATCTGTTTGTGGTAGAAAAGATCTGATAATAATTTAAAAGCTATAATCAGATTGGTATCACATTATTACTGTGGTAATTCTGTTACTCTTTATGTGGGCATTGAGGATGTGCACGTAAAGCAATATGTGCACTTCAGTAATAATCATAGACCAGGAAAATGGTCCATAAAGCATTGAGCAGATATGCACATTTATGCAATGGTAACCAGTTAAATTTCTAAGAGTATCTTGTATTTTAAGTTCCAGTGCCAGGAAATTAAAATAAAATGAAATGCTCTTAGAAAAACTGTGTTTTATTTTAAGTCAAATTGAACCCAGAATTTCTTTTGAAATGGTTTCAAAGTATTATAAAACAAAACTATCCCTTCAGGTCAGCTTTAAAAGAAACCTCTTATAGTCAATGCCCTTATAATCAATGCTCTCATAGTCAGAAACCTATTATAGTCACTGAGAAAGATGCTTTTGTCTTGAAAAGTAACAGTTTGTTGTATTTTTTTGTTTTTGTTTTTTTTTTTTGCTAGCACAAGTATTTATCAAATAGTTATAAAATAATAAGATTTATCTTATTGCTACTTGTTCATCTGATTCTTGCTCAGGCTGGTCAGACGAAAAGAGGCTGACAAAATAACGCTGATCTGCCTAAAGGACCTGTGTTGGCCTTACTTAGTCTTCTACATCCCCAGCTGTAACTGTTTTACAGCTGTTCCACCTAAAATTCAGCAAATATAGGTTTGGGGACATTAGCTGTTCTTTCATAACCTTGTTTTTTTTTTTTTTTTTTTTTTTTTTTTTTTAAATGCAGTAGTTAATGAAACTGTATCTGTTTTGCACTTCAGGGGGTAGACCTGGAAGATCATTTCACCTTCTTTCTGTGTTCTATTTAATATAGGAGAGAAATTGAAGATTTAACTATACAAATAGACCAGATGATAGCTGTGATTTCACGCATTTGAAAGGGCATACACATATATAACAATTAGAAAATTAACAAACCTTCCAAAAATATTCAATACAATAAAAATGTTTGAGACTAAGTACAGTCCTATATTTAACTTATATTTAACCTATATTTAAAGTGAATACATATTACCAATTATCATGAGCTAAACAAAGTAAATGTATAATCAATTATGTATATCATTATAATAATCCAAGTTCTGATAACAAACAGTTTCCTTTTCATAGCCATGGAAATTATGTGAAACTACATATATTTTCATTTTTTTTGTCTTATTTTTACTATGTTAAAAAGGCTATTAGAGTATGCCTTAAAAGCACTTCTTCAAAGAATAACAAGATATTTATGCAAAAAAAAAAAAAAAGCAAATTCAACAGATAATATTCAGAGACTTTTGGAACACTTACTTGCCAGTGCTTCATTTTCTGAAATGGTTAACCTTATTCAAATCCACTGAGGGTGAAATTGCTTTCAAAGCACCAGACATGAGTGAAAAGTATATAACAACACTCATTAATTTGACTGTTTTCCCTAGGATATTTAAGAGTTAGGCCATGCCATGCAGACTTTGTTCTCATAATATTTGTAGATGTTATACACTAATGGTGGCCTTAAACTAACTGAATGTGTTCACTGATTGTGAAAGTCTGATATAGATTTTTAGAAAGCCTTGTCCCTTTACAGAATTAACAAAATCCATAAGCAATAAATCATGAATCATTTATGTCTGCAATTAGCTTGGAAGTTCCTTCACTTTAATCACTTTATCACTCTTCTTTCCAAGATAGAGGCAGTGACGATAATCATAGTGAGTAATGCTGCAAAAGCAGAAGAACATATCTGCTGTAATTATTGAGTATGGAATGTGGGCCAGGACTCAACTAGCCTTGGTGGGGCCTCAGGTGTGGTGCACGAGCCCTGGTGATAACAAAAGCGAGGCTGAGTCATCTTGAGGGACGTATTGTTTTGAGATGGGCTTTGATTGCTGCCATTGTTTTCCCCTTGCCTGGTTGTAACGGTTCTTGTATTGACCAGTCAAGGAGCGCCTGGGAGCGCCTGATGTTTTGAAGTGACCAATCCACACAAGACACTCTACCTTCTGGTTTACATGGTTTATATAAAAGTGTGTAGGAACAATAAAGACGACATTTGCTTGCATTAAGCTGCGTCCCATCTCTCCATCGTGGCAAATTGGTGATCCCGACGTGATTCTATGGATTGACTAAGGAGTTGAGAACCACCTGTCTGCGTGGCATGCTGCGAGTCCCACAGAACTTTGAATGAGCTGCTGAAAAGAAGCAGGAGTCGGCCGGCAACAATCCCTCCGGAGTAGAGAGGTGAGCTGTGGGAAACATGGGAAGTCGGATATCTTCCCCAGAAAGAGACATTTATGAACCTATGGAAGCTCTTAAAAAACATGTCAGACTGATAGGAAGTCAGATATCTTCCCCAGAAAGAGACGTTTATGAGCCCATGGAAGCTCTTAAAAAACATGGAAAGAATATTTCTGAGTATGACCTCAGACTGATCCTTAAGTGGGTACAAGTGAAGATGCCCAACGTGACGGCGTCCACTATCTTTACATGAGAACTCTGGGATGATGTGGGGGTGAAACTATGAGACGCAGCCACAGCAGGGGATGCTGAAGCCCAGTGTAGGCTCCCCTGGTGGAGGATTCTTTTTGAGACCCTGAAAGCACAAGAGAAAACTCATAAGGACAAAAAGGGGGAAAAGGAACGCTCCCCCCTCCCTACACAGCGCCCTCGGTGCCGCCGGAGAACGAACCCTTGAGAGTGGGTGCTGCGGGATATCCCCCGGAGGGGGACCCTTTCGATCTTGGCCCAACCGACCCTGAACAGGGACCAGTCCTCTACCCCCCGCAACCTGCGAGACGTGTGGGCTAATATAAAACGCCAAGCCTTGAAAGAGGGGGATTTAGAGATCGCCAAACAATTGTAGCCTCCGTGATTTATCAGGGGGTGGCCCAGGCGAGCCTGGCCCGATGGCGCGCATGACTGCGGTGGCAGCAGCAGCGCAGGCTCCACAGGGTTCATGGCCCCCACGCTCGGGCGCGCCAGCCCGCAGCTCAGCAGCACCTAGGAGCATAGCGCAGCGTGCGCTGGCCCTGGCATCGCGCCCACCGAGAGATTTCTTCTGGGAACATGACTGGCCAGCACATCCTTCCTCAAGTTTTATGTCATAGGCAATATGCTGAAAGATATGCATGAAGATTAGAGAGAGAGAGAGCATCTGAAGATCTGGTCAAATCACCAGTCCTTGATTACAACAACAGAAAGGGAGAGTAGGGACTGCTACTCCTGACGAATGACTACAAAAAGCCTTATATGTTTTGACTTTTTGAATTGTTCTTTAATAGACAGTAATCCCCCGATAGTTCGACACAGTGCAAATTCCTCACTTGAAGCACAAATTAAAGCTCCAGTGCTCATATGAGATGCCGAAACAGGTAAGATCTTGGGACCATATCCCCTCATCACATGGGGGAAAAGGTTATGCTTGTGTTTCCACAGAAAAAGGCCCTCGATGGATTCCAGCGAAAAGTGTGCAGCCTTTCCGTGAATCATTGCCACAATCGTCGGACAACGAGCTGGACCACTCCCGAGACAGACCTCATGAGCAGCAAGCTGGTGAATCTTCCCAAGACAACCGGGATCCTCAGGACTGTTGAGTTATCAGTGCAGAAGGATTGGAACCGTGAAAGAGAGCGATGCCAAAAACGATTTGCTTGAAGGATAAAATAGGACAAAAGGAGGCTCTTAGAATAATGTTTTTGTTTATGGTTATAATGGGAAAGACATCTAGTTTTTCACTTTTGCCTTTGTTACCAAAAGTTACTTGCTACTGCTTCTCCTGATAAGCCCTTTTTTACCTGTTGGGATGGCTAAGGAGCCTGGTAAAGACAGTAGTATATGCCCGGATTGTTTTTGTTCTTTTGTTGCTATTATTACAATGCTTGTAGAAATCGATAGCACGTTCAGTGCAAAAGGGTTCTTGTTGTACAACAGGAAGGGGGAGATGTGGAATGTGGGCCAGGACTCAACTAGCCTCAGTGGGGCCTCAGGTGTGGTGCACGAGCCCTGGTGATAACAAAAGCGAGGATGAGTCATCTTGAGGGAAGTATTGTTTTGAGATGGGCTTTGATTGCTGCCATTGTTTTTCCCTTGCCTGGTTGTAACGGTTCTTGTATTGACCAATCAAGGAGCGCCTAGGAGCGCCTGATGTTTTGAAGTGACCAATCCACACAAGACACTCTACCTTCTGGTTTACATGGTTTATATAAAAGCGTGTGTAGGAACAATAAAGACGGCATTTTGCTTGCATCAAGCTGCGTCCCATCTCTCCATCGTGGCAATTGAGTTTCTGTATTGTATGTAGTTTAGGTGATACCATCTGCAAAGAGATTACATATTTATTAGACCCTAGAAGCATATATACACTTATATACACTTAACTTGAGAGAAGATAAGTTAAGATATCTCATTCCTTCAAATATCTTGTATTTCATCCAGCTATAGGAAAATAAATAATATATTTCTTTACTCATTTGCATATTTCCTTGCAATCTTTATATCACCGGAATACATATTAAAGAAAAAAAAGAAGACAGATAAAGTTGAGGAAACATGAAATATTTCCTTCTGAGAGTTCAGAATTTTAAAATGTTGAGTAGAAACAAATCATGATTAAAACCTCAAACTTTCAGGAAGGATAGATAAGACATTATCAGGCTGAATATTTCAAAATTGTCTTTTTTTTTTCCTTATAGAATATTTGCTTAAAATGCATTGGAGCAACCTTTCAATCATAGAAAATGTTCATGTAATAAGTTGCCATTGTATCTGAAAATTTAGCAGTACAACAGTAAAAGCTCCATTTTCTATGGATGTCAGGAAACCAAGGCTTGATTGGGAAAACTAATCACATGTGCAATGTCATGACTAGAGTAATTTTCATACTGTGACTCATTCCAATACAAAACTGCAACAACCCACCCACAATCTCCTGATCTTTGAAAGAATAGCTGGCAACACTTTTTTTTTTTTTCATATTGTTGTAATTTAAAAAGAAGCCATATAAAAAGAGGTAGGAGACAAAACAGCAAAATGCACTTCTGCCTTGCTGCATCTGTAAAGATTTCTTTGATTCTGCATGATGAATTCATGGCAAAGACTCATTGTTCTTTCTTTTGCAGGTGATTAGAAGGTTCAGTCACTCTCAATACGTTAACTTATGCAAATAAAATGGATCCATACAGTCAGCAAAGCATGATAACCACTCAGTAGATTAACTTTGCTAATGTCTTCTCACAGACAATAGAATGATAAATGAAATGAATTTAAATGGAACATCAAGCTTCTGTGTGTCAGTAGCTTATGAATCCTAGAATATGGTATTGCAGGTATATCATATTTTAATGGTATATCACATAAAATTCTATGTATACCGGTAAGAGTTTTTATCTATTCTTAAGTATTTGAAACTTAACTATTTTCCTGACAAACCTAGACTAAAAACTGAGGATAGTAACAGTAAACTTACGGGAAAATATGATTGGTAGGACTGTCTGAAGCAGCTGCAGTCCCCTGTGGTCATAGACCCTATAGAACAGATGTTTAGTCCAGAGGGCCTTACACTGTGATTCACAAAACATTTTCTATTCCCTACAACAAAGTTTTACAGTTTTCTATTGAAAATACAGGTTGTGAGGGGAAAAGTGCAGCAGATCAAACACATTGCTGAAGTTCTGATTCTGTACACTATCAAGTTTAATTATTTCATAAACCATTAAAAAATGCCTCATAAATTGTAGAGTACTCCCGCACAAGTTGAATTATTTTATTTATATGGTTTCCTCAGCTCCACAGAAATGTGAAATCATTTTGTTATGTCTTTTTACAAGAAGTCTTGAATAAAACTTTTCTTACCTATTAGTCTTACATATTTTCTTTTTACAAAATGCTCTTCTGATGCCTGTGACTTGGGAAGAAAGCCCTAAAAAGCAAGGGCTTTTTAAAGAAATTAAAAATTAAAAATAATTAAATTTTTCTAGTACTATGAAAATTGTTTTTGGTTTTGTTTTTTTTGATTGATCGATTGATTTTCACATTTTTTATTCTCCATAAAAATATGGACATCGTGCCACAGTACTTTAATTTTAAAGCAAATCCTATGCCAATTATTTTCATATATTATAGAATATGTGCCAAAATTCCTCTCCTCTGCAAAAATATCCTTCTGAGGGAACATTCAATTAATGCTACATCTTGTTCAAATCAACACGTATATATCTGTTCACTGCTGCTGAATTTTCAGAATTCATAATCTTTTATGAAAGATATCAACCATATTATTATGGTTGATACAAATTTTCAATTTTTATCACACAGAAAGTATCCAAAAATTCAATAATATCAAAATATACATTGAAAATATCTTTCTAAATGGTTAAACATTCTGGAAAAAAAAATGTGAGATTTGAAGAACCTCTGTTCCAGGAGAAGGTATAGGCAAAAACATTTAATAGCAGTCATCATCACATAAGTAAAAATATTTTTGTCTCTGACTAGGCCACACAACAACTAACATTAAAGAGAGCTTTTTGGAGGGAGAAGGCAGAAGAGAGGGAGAGATTAACAACCAGAAAAACTATTTAGTCAGTTGAGACAAACAGATGAGCTTATATTAGAATGTAGAAAAGTTAAGAGCTTAGGACCATGAAAGTCTAGTAATATAAATTCTGAATTCAGCTTATAAAAATCACAAATATTCACGCTTAAAGTGAGAGAGAATTCACAGAGTCACAGAATCTTATTCAATTCAGATTGGCAAAAGTTATTTTAATATTCTCAAGTAGCTATATTCAGCCTCAAGATTTCATATGATTTTTTGGTGCTTAAATATGTGCCTACATTGGAATTTTAACTACTATATTGACATAAGTGCATCGATGCAACTCAACAAAGGTGGCAAATCTTAAACCCTAGCAACACCATTTTGCTTTCAGATATACTAATGCAAATTATGCCTATACGGAGATCTTATATCGTGCTAGAATTAGACCTACGTTTTACTAGTATAGTTATAACCCCAATGTAGAGAAGAGTTTCACTTCACAATAAAGCAGCCCTCTTCAGAAGAAATGAAACATTAAAAATCTCCCAATTTATAAAGCAGTATTAGCACAGACATCATTCTCCATGCCACTGTGTCAGCACAGTTTCGCTGTATTCCCATTGCATACAGAAAACATGAGGAACACGTGAAATAAATTCAACAATTTTAATGTTCCAGAGTTTTCACTGCTCCTTGCTTTACAAATCCTGTGACAAAATACTTGCAAGAGAAAGAGTGACAGTTGTATAACAAACACAAATCTATTTCTACTTTTTGATGGCTGATTACACCCTGTGCAGTATTCTGTTCCTTGGGGAAAAAAAAAGTTTGGGAAGTTGCTTTACCCTCTCAGATGCTATATGGTATTACAGTTTCTGATATATATGTATTCAATGCACCTTCAGGGAAGAGATGTATTCAAGAATAGGAAGAATCTAGTGAGACTTGATCCTTTGAATAAATCAGATCAATTCCTGCTACAGTCTCAATTTCCATGTGTTGTCTGGGCTATAATAATATAATGCACTGTATTTACTCCTTTATATGATTTATAAAGTAGCTTTTCAAAAAGCAGCCTTTCTCCAACCTTATTGATATCCATAGATATCAATATCAAGTAGAAAAGAGTTATGTCCTTAAGAGTATAACTTCAACTATATAGCACCTAAGATCTCCATATAACTTCAACTATATAGCACCTAAGATCTCCATCTCCAAAGGATTATAGATAGAATTAAATCAAAAATGCCCAGGCTTGGCATGGAACAACTGGAAAAACTGTCACTGGAACAACTTACACTAGAACAATAGTCAAAAATAACAATTTTGACTAAAGTAGTGAAAAGTTTAAAAGTTTCTTTGAAGTTCTTTTTTTTAAAATTTCATTGAAATACAAGTGGTTTGCTTCCCAATTGTCCATCCCAGTATATTATTCATTGTTCATCATCTATTTTATTTAAGCATAATGACTATTATTGTTTCAACCTTTTATACTTATTCTGACATTCTGGAATTCAACTGCCAAAATATGTTCAGGATTCTCTGTTATCACATACTTATTCATATGCAAAAACTATGCTGGGTTTGTTGTTTCTTGATTGCTATTATCAACCTGTTCAATCAGTTAATATCATTGCTTAGTGTAGCATCTTACATGGAGAGTGGGAAAATCAGTGTGTCAAGATTTCAATTGAAGAGCAAAATTCTGATTCAGTGATTAAGGATCTCTTCTGAAAGAATGACATTTATTTAGACTAAATAGAGTCTGATGAACCAAAGAACTGAGGGAAGAAAAAGTAAAGGAAATGTGACAGACTTCAAATAGATAAGAACAAAGCTAGGAAGGTCACAGTCTGTTTACCAGGTTTATTATGAATTGCTTACAAATGGACTAAAGGCAAAGCAAGGAAAATTCAGATCACAGGTCACATGTTAGAAAGAACTTTCTAATATTCATAATAATGTACATTGGAATAAATTGTGTGAGGAAGTGGTTTAGTCACCACCGCTAGACTTTTTAAGAACAAATTTAGAATATATATCTAGGATGACATAAATTATATAAATGACACAAAATTCTACCTTATACAAGAGGAATGGATGAAATGGATGGTGACTTGAGATCTCTGTCAGCTTTAAAAGTTTATCAGTTTCAGAGGAAAGGTAAGAAAATATTTAGAATTTTAGAAGTTATTCCTGTATGATATCATAAAAGTTTTAGAAATAATTTGATGTCTGTATTCGTTTACAGCATTGATACCTGACAATTCATTAACTTTTTCTCTTTTTTTTTTTTTTTTAAGATGACTGGGATATCAAATGCTGCTAATAAAGTAAATATTGTACTGCTTTGCTGTATTCATCATGTTTTAAAACTATCAGTATATTTTTTACGTCTTTTTTTTTCCTGTTTACTGATACTTTTGCACAAAGCTCTGTTTCTGACCTTATTTTCCATTTTTTAATGGCTTGCTTAAAGAAAAAAAAAAAAGATGTGATATTCACTGTTTTATTTCTACCTCAAATAAATGTGAAATGAATCTCTGCTTTTCTAATAATTAGAGAATATCTTGGTATATTGAAATAAAACAATGTAAGTATCTCTCCAGAATTCCTCTTTTGATGGCAGTGCATAAATCATGGCTAAGATTTTACAAGTGTTCCAGCTAAGGTTCCATAAAGAACTTATTGACAAAAAAGATGTAGCAAAGGAAAAAAACAATTGTTTGTGCCTTGTGTTAAGATAAATATCTAATCGGTGCATAAAAAAACATCCTACTTGAATTCATGATAAAGAAAACGAGCACTTTTCATAACAGGGTCTAACATGTGATGGATGCCGCTACCTTCCTGTATTCTTCTGTGGATATATCTACAATCCTTTCTTAATACTTGTATGAAAAATAAATAAAATTGAATGTACAGTATAAAGGATATAATGACAGCGTACTTGAAATAAAATGTCCTCATTTACTGATCTTTTGTTCATAAATTGATTGAAATGATTTTTAATAAATATTTCAGTCCCCACCATTTCTAGAACAGTCTGCTTCCCCACAACTGTGTTGTTTTAAATACAGGAAAAAGTAGACACCGATATTTGTTACTTTTAGGTTATTCTTAAATGTTCTACTAATATTGTGATAGTGACTTGAATAGTTTTCTATTATTTTATCTCAGTTTAAATAGCTCTTTTCTTTCCCTCGTGGATACTACTGTCTCTCTATGTCCTTCCTAGTGAATTTAAACAGCAATTACATTAACTGGCAGGTTTCTTTCCTAGGCTAACCATGATATGCTCCTTTTATTTTGAGTTATCTCCTCATTACAGTGACATTATCTCTACGTGCTTTAGTCTGAATTCATGTTTCTCATTACTAAACAGAATTATAAATCTTACTTCAGATAAGATCTCACCAGTGTCTCTTTCACTTAGCCCTCTTTCTTGACACATCCTTCAAGTGTTTGCTTTTTCACAATTTTACCACATATTACTATTCCATTTCCTCTTCATCCTAAAAAAAAAAAAAAAAAAAAAAAAAAAAAGAAACAGTTGTGGGTGTGGAAGAATTGCTTGAAAAAGGAGAACTTAGAGAAAAAATAGAGTCTAACAGAAGTTCTAGCATTACAGAACCTTGCTTGGAGTGAGACACAGTTGCCACTTCCAGGATGGTTGGTGTGTACGGAGTTTGATCCTTTACAGTTCCTTAGGCAGCACAGTCTGTCCTGTTTGCAGCTGCAAAGAGGAATAACTGAGGGTGGAGTGGAGTGGAGTGAAGAGACTGTAGCCAAGCTCTGTTGTGTTCCCTGTGCTGTGCTGCTGATAAACTGCACAGTAGTGGCCCAGTGGGAGATGTAAGGTAATATGTGAACCTGTGCTATGTCCAGTGCTGAACCTGTAAGGGTGGCAAATGGCTCCTTTTGGATGAACTTTACTAGAACTTTGCTCATTATAATCTCATGTGAATGCCAAAACACATCTCCATTCCAAAAGTCACCTGCCTTGAGGTATGATCACTCATAACTGAGCGTGAGCTCTACATTTTCAATTGATTATACCTTTATATAAAAGCGAGAAACTTTTTCACTAATCAGTTACAAAAGTAGTGTGACTGTAGTCATTCAAACTCCAAATAAATATTTTTTATATATATATACTTATGTATATAAAAATGGGTGAACAAAGGAGGAAAGAAAGAGAAGATTCCATCGTAGCTCCTGGAACTGTCAATGAACTGAACCATTTTCCTCCCCGCAGATCAGGATGTCACCTGAGGAGTCTCCTTGTGGCTGAGAGCCCTTTCCCATCTTCTGGGGTGAGTGGTAATTGCATATTTGTACATCAGGTCTAGCTAAAAATCCAACTCTGTAAGAAAGAATTTCCTGTACTGACATCTGAAATCTGCTTTGTAAATGTTGCATTTGAATAAATCATGCTACCTGTGAACTCCTTGATTTGAACGTGATCAGACCTACAGTTGACAGACTATTCATGAATCCGGTACTGCCAGAGTTAGGCCTATAGCTGCCACAGTATTTGATATCCCCATTAAGAGATGAATCTAGCCATTCCCAGCCCTTCTAATTTCTGAGGATTATCTGGAAGGCAAGGAGATTCATTTCTTACCAAATTATCCCCTCCTTTCATACTGCAATAATGAGCTTGAACCTTTTCACAGAAGTGTGTATTATTTGCAAACATTGTATTATATCACCTGTTGTGGTTTTTGGTTTAATTTTAATTTTATTGAGATATAAGCAATACATTTCCTTCGTAAAGAAGTAGACTTTGTTTCATCCTTACTTATGTTCCATCTTCATCTTTTATCTTCCCTTTCTTTTCTTTTTTTTTCTCTTTTTTTCTGATCTGTATCTTGAAGTTCATTACCTTTCTCATAAATTTTGAATTCTGCTGTCTCTCCTCTGTACTCCTACAGTCTTTCTACAGTGATATCTCAAAGCTCTTAAATATCTACTATCCTTTTTTTTCCTCACCCTTTACATACAAAGAGTTTGTGCCTTTGATTTAACTTGTTCTATATTTTATTAACCTAGTTAATAAACCTATAAACCTATGCAGGTTTTCTTAGAATGTTTGTAAAAATACCTTTCTACCAAGAGAATACCTGAAGGATTATTTGTAGAAATGCTTTAGTCAGTTATAATTTGGCTTGAAATGATCGATTGGCGAAAGCATGCCCTAATTCCAAAGATGAATCTTAATAGATTGCATACACATATATTTGTACATATGAGCACACACATATATAAACATATAAATTTAACATTTTAGCAGTGGATTGCAAGATGTCCCTTTAAAGCATTATCCAACTCTATTATTCATAGATGATTGTTATCATGCAGTTAATTTCTCACATCATATATATATTTAAATTACATTTTTTCCCTACACTATTATTAAATATTATCCGTAAGCAGTTCCTAATATTTGTAAAAGAATGGTCACAAACTTACCTACAGTTCAGAAAACCATACCTTCTTATTTTAGAATTGTACTATAAAACACTATTTTAACTTGATTTACAATAATAAGGAATGTTCCAACATTATTTCAGTTCATTTTTCCCCATAATTTAAAGTTCATAGTAATATAAAATATGTAGGGAGCAAATGCCTGATAAAACTGATACATAACAAAACTTGAAAGTGAAGAAGAAAACACAAAAATATCAAGTCATTTTGAACCACTGTATCCCTCATATAATTAGAAAACTAATAATATTTTTCTGGAAATAAAGATACCCTCTCCAAAAAATCCATGATTCACCACCTTTACTTTTTGTTTGCCACAAAGATCGATTTCGCTCTTCCATACTGTGCTTCCTTCTTTCCTGTTTTTTTTTTTTCTTGTATAGATAACTTTTGAATTATTCTAAAGATTTTAAGTCTGCAAATACTATTTTATTTTATTTTATTTTATTTTATTTTTAATAGCTCCCTTTAATATTGACCAGCAAGAGAAAAGCAATTTGAAATTTGAATCCAAGCATAAAAACTTAAAAAAGAGAGAGAGAGAGAAAGAGAAAGACTATTTAAAAAGCTATTTCTCACATGCAGAAAGAAATCTGATTTCATGTTAAATTTTCCTTTTCTGAGCCTGAAGAAGTTAGATATCAGACAAAGTAGCTGACTGTATGTCTGAATGTCAAAATAGGAAAGTACAAAAATCATACTGGGGAGCACAATGGGCTTGGCAGATCCATGTGCATCTCTGCTTGCTGGCTGAATGTTTGTCCTAGGAGAATAGCAAGGGTTATGAATGGCAGTTATTACTGAGATGCATTACAACTAAGAGCTTTTCTGTACCATTCATTTTTAAATAGAACTTACCACTGAAATTAGAGGCAAGGCCTGATTAAATATAGATTGCATACTAAAGGGCTCCCAAGAGCACTGTGTAGTAAACTAGTCACCACTTGTAGGCAAAAACAAATGGTTACTTCTTGAATAAAATCCACTGAAGAAAATACATAAATAAATAAATATGCTTCTTTAAATACATAAAGTAAAAAACAATCATTTTTATTAAGCTATAGCAATCCACATTAGGTGTGAAATGAAATAAAACCTTGTCTACTACATATAAATTCACTGATGATTTAATCCAGTCTGAAATGACAGTTCTTCACTTGCTAAATGTAATTTCCTTTTTTTTTAATGGATAATTATTTAAAATTACTCTGGTTTTGTTCAGTAAATACCCAAATAATATATCAAATAAATATTGCTAATCGAAAAATTTTTTTCCACCTCCCTCACGCAAACAGAGTATGTGATGTTGATGACAGTGCCTACTTTAGTAATACTGTAGTGTAATAAACATAATTAAAGATTGCTTTTGTCTTCATCTTCCTCAAATATATCTCATATTTAACATTATATTAGAGGTATATAAGTACTGCTTCTGCATTTACCCATTTGAGTTTGTTAGTGTTGTTTCTATCATTCAGTGGTAGATGCTGCTGAGAGGAAGTCATTTTGGAGAAAAAAATCTAGAAGCACATAAGCATACAGAGAAAGGCCAAAATTTACACTTGATTTATTTAAGAGATGAGTGTGAAGGAAGGATCATCCTTGCAGAGGTAACCTAGTGTTTTTTTGCAGCAGCTCAGAATCTCCGACAGCTTTGTTTTTTCTTTTTTTCACTGTATTTGCCTAGTGTATCATGGCCTCACTAGCGCAATGATTTCTCCACCCATGTCTACATCCTACCTCTACATCTGACACTGATCAGAAATTGAGTGTTATATGCATATAAAAAAGACTTCTTTTGCTTTTCTCTTTTTTCTTTTCTTCTTTTTTTCTTTTTCCTCTTCTGACTTTTCTCTTGTTTAACTACAGATATGCACTTATCTTAAAGCTGTTATGGCAATCTATAATGCTTGTAGCATCTATAAATGAGCAAAATTTTATTCTTGCTTTGAGAAGCCATGAATCTAATTTTTGTCACATTGAAAAACAGCAGCCTTGAAACAATTTAGAAGCATATTTTATTCTAATGCTGACTGTGCAAGAATTGTTAGTGTTGCTTGTCCTTGACAATGACAAGCATTCTCTATCACCATTCCACATAAGATATTAAAAAAATGCAGATGACAACAGTGAACTTGAAATCATGACACAATTACAGGAAATTAATGAGTTGCAAGTTGAAATAATCATGATTGCCATTTTAATTCATAAGCTCTTATCAAGTTTTTTATTCAATGATCCTAAATATGCCTGTTATTTTTTTTCTTTCTCTACAACTCCACTTTTCATCCTCATTAGTTCACTGAATCCTTTGTATTGACTCATCTGTATTTCAGATATACTTGATCTTTGAAGATGTCTTTTTGAATTTTTCCCAGTGTTCTTCCAAATGGTATGTTTTAGTGTATTGTACTCCACTCATTGGTTTCCTGAATTCAGTCAAATGTAATTTCCTGAAACGGGATATGTTAGTACTATTGAATATAATGCTCTATTTTTTCATGGTGATATATGGAAGTACCTCATGATCACTGGTTTCAAGCTTAATTTCTTTTCTGCTACAGAGAAATGTCCCTTTGTTTTAGTTACAATTTTAAATGGTTGTTACTGAATGATATTCAAGACTAGCACAGTTTCTTAAATATAAAAGAGTTATTTCTATATTTTTTCTAAAAATCTTAAGTCCACAATATCCACCTACAATTTTACTGCATTAGGTTTGACAGTTCAACAATTTCTTTTTTATTCACTTTTGTAAACTGACGTGTTGGTACAATATGCAATCAGCTTGTAATAATGTTTCCTTTGTTTTCCTTTAATTTCCTTTGTGGTTTTGAAATCAAAACAGAAGTTATTAAAACAATCAAATTGAGAAAATTATTTTAATTTGATAGTGTCAGAAATAAGCATAAGAATTTTGTAACATATTACCACAGAATGTGAAAACAGTTACTTTTATCAGTAAGAGACAAGAAAAATGTTGACACTATGGTGCAAGTTTTGCTGTCTGAGCTTATTTGCACTGTGTAAGCAGTGAGGAAAGAACAGTCTTTTTCCCCACATATGTTAGTTTCTAAAGGACAATACAGCTTCTTTTACCAAATAAGATTGTAAAAGACATGATAATTTACCTAAAAATGGTGGATAAAAAAGTGTTTTTTTTTCTTTAATCATCTTTGGTGTTTGAATTTATGTTTGGCATAGATTTAAAAGTCTCCACTGGAAGTGAATGAACTTACAATTCACTTATGTGACAATACCTGTCCTACATCAGCCAAATCTAATACCAGTACATAGAGGCCTGCAGCACTCAAGTTTCTACGGATCCATTTTTAGCATAAGAGCAGCTGGAAGGGATTGCTGGAACTTGTATAAAAGAGACAAGGAAAGTAGTTGGCACACAGTCTTAAATAATTCTTAGACACCCAGCTCGCATTCAAATTTTGACCTTGAATGATACTAGGTTTCTCACCACAAAGATGTTCCAAATTGCACCTACAAGTTCTCCTGGTGACCAAAAGTGGTAAAAAAAAAATGTTTCAAGTAATGTTTCCTATAGTGAGTTTCATGTTACTTGCATCTTACAAGCCCACCAGAATAATGACAGATGTTCCTGTAGACCTCCACAAACCCTACCTAATCCAGATGCAAACCGCCTCACATTGGACTGCACAGTGACACTGTGTTAGACCTGTCAGGGAGAGTTTCCCTGGCACTGAAAAGATGGCCTTAAAACCCTGCTGCTACCTAAGGCTTTGTCCTTCAGTGGCAACAATCGTCATCTGCGGAAGACAATCTTCTGTGAAAAGTCTTTGTGCTAGCTCCGGTGTGCAGCTGACCCCTTCGTAGCTCAGAGAAAAATAACTAGAGAGAGGGAAAGAAAGGGAAAGAGAAGGATAAATAGGAGAGGGAGAAGAAGAGGTGAGGTAAAAAATGATTAGTTTTCAAACAGCTCAGCTGATTTGAAGATTAGGAGAATGTGAGACACAGCAGAGAGAAGAAATGGGATGAGATGACTGGAAGTGAAGCAAGAGAGGGCAGTGACACTGGATTGACTGACTGCTTCAAAGGCAGTGAACCATTTCAACAAACTATTTGCTTATAGTATTTCAGGGAGTGAATGGAAAGATTGCTTGAGACATGCTATTCCAGAGCCACTCACAGCTACATAGGCAAATGGATTTTTTTAATATTTTAATATTTTGACTTTTCAAAAGTAGATTTAAATATGAATGTGTATTGTTTCTAAAGCTAATTTCCCAACAGACGCATATTATTTGAAAATTCCATTACTTTCAATTCACTTAACATTGAAGTGTTATGTACAGTCATATAAATAAATCTGACACTTGGCAAATAACAATTTGTATTATTCTTTGAAGGAGGAGAGATGTATTGCTTCATAAAATGAAAACACTAAAATAATATTGACTAATTATTAATTAATGGTTTAGATTTCATTCTAGATTAGCCCATGAGTTCTAGATGAGTTGCTGACATCTATTTAATCCATAATGTTATGTATCTGGGAAATATCTGCTACTAGATTTGTTGCCTATGAAGGTGTACAATGGCAAACAGCAGTTTAAAAGGTGTCAACTTCACTTAGAGATCTTTAAAAGCATAGAAAAATGCATAGAAAAAATGCTGCTTTAGTCTAAAATTATCCTTTTGATGTTAAGATTCGAGTCAATCTTTTCCATGACCCTTTTGTCTAAAACCTGTGAATTACCTTTAAGTCTTTATCAAACAATAAAACAGAATATCTTCTTCAAACTAATTTCCACATGTAAAAATAATACTTTGCACAACTGTCGCATACAGACAGAAGGGTGGATCTCTAATTTAAGTCTGGAATGAATACCAGAGAAAGTTCATTCCATTGAACTCTCCTGTGATATTTAGAAGTTGATTATAAACCATGTATTTTCTATCCAATAGTTTTTTCTGTATTCTCGACTCCTTATAGCCATTCCTCAGATGAAAGTGTTCAGTGAGCCTGGGAAGTATATTAGTACCTTGAAGAGATGACTCTGATATAAAGTGTCACAGCTCTTGTATAATCTCCTTGGATGAACACTCATTGAGTAGGTGTGTTTGATCCAATTGCAAACAAGTGGTGTTTTAGTTTTGTTTCAAGGCTAACAAGGCTGCCACAAAAGGACTTTCCAGAAAGCAGCCTCTATGACTATTAGCCTTTCCTAGACAGACAGTTAAAGATGTTCCAAGCATAAATGCCTTACAGTGTTTCCACATTATTGATACATTTTTTTCACATCAAAGATACAGAATGTTTTGAAAATATATCTCATGAAATGCTACAAAAATACCTAAAGATTAAAAAAAAATCTTTGATCACACATAGTTTAAGATTTTCTTAAAAGATCTTTTCAAAAGAATAAGTCATTTCTGACTTATCCTATTAGGAAGTAAAACTGACATGAGATAATGTGTGTCTTTTAGGTCTGTGTTTCTCTCCACAGGCTATAGAGAGTCCATTTTGAAGCGCATACTTTTGCCTGAATAGTTTTAAAAGACTGTGCCATCCTGTCTTTTTTTCTCTTTAATAGTTCAGCACAGATCACTGACTGGTCTTGAATATTCTGTTGTCACAGAGACTTATGACTCTCCAGCATGCCCTTAACCCAACAGTGGACAAGCCCATTACTTCACGTATCCAGAATGTAAGTAGAATGGGAAGGCAACTAGATGGACATTCACAGCACAGCTTGCTGTCAAAAAATTTAATACCTTGAATTTGCAGGTTGTTCAAATCTCCACAAAGAGAGAAGAAAACATTGTACCTGTTCATTTACTTACCTTCTTGTGCTCTGTCAGAGATATAAAATGAAGAGGATTCTGACAACTTATCTAAAGGATGAGATATTTATATTCTACACTCATCAGCTGTAGGAAGAGCTCACATTTTTCCTTCATATAGTTTTGATGAATCATGTTTCTTTCATTTCATACAAAAATGTACATAAGCTTGCTAGGCACTACTGAATAATTGTTTGGTTTCTTTCCAGAGATGTTTCTAATATGCTGCCTTGTAGATCAATACAGAATTAAAAAGGAATGTTCCTAGATTAAATGATTAATATTCAATTATCATAATTACACAAATGAAACATTTGGAAAAGTGAATAGTCAGGTACTTATTTGGGTTTTTTTTATATCTGTCATCAGTTACAATCAACTCTCGTATGCTTGAAAATAAAATATTTTCTTTATCAGCTACTTTTTCCATTGAAGCAGCAACATATTTTCTGTGAGAAAAGTATAATAAATGATTTAATTCATGTTATTTTCCATTGTATTTGCAATATGTAGTTGCTCTAAAGAAGCAGAAAAAAAATAATAAAAATATCCTTGTTGAAGATGACCTCTCCTGTCTCCTTTCCATGACCACAAAATGAATAACATTTGCTGTCAATACTATCAGTTAATTTTCAAGTAAAAGATAGATGCAGAGCATCAGACCTACACTGTTTTAGGAAACAAGATACCTAGGTAAAATGACTATCTGTGGACATGTTTATAGTGTCCTGGTTGGATAGGATATTAAAGTAACTGCACATTATACTCTTAACAGCTATAATCTCATACAGTGCTATTCACCAAATGGTTCTGTGTTCCTGTAATAACACTGGGCAGGGTCCTGTGGCTCAGCTCAATTAAAGCTGCTCTGACAGGGCAAGACTATTTTGGCAGACAGTACTATTGCTCTTTCACACAAAAGAGCCCTGGGAACACAATAAGCAATCTCTGCACCATAATGGGTGGAATAGAGCTAATGTTCAGTGATACAGCACAGATTTACTAATCTAATGCCAGTTGACTTCGCTTTGACATACTATACACAGTTTTCTAGAAATGAGTTCACATTCCAGCACCAAATTGACTAGGTCTTGGTTTTGCCACTTTGATACTGTAGAGTATTTGAAACAGATTTAGACAAAATATTAGCTCTAGGTTTAAATGTAAATTTTATTTTGAAATATCAAAAATCCAAGAAGGGGACAGATTATTATTTCTTTTATTTTCTGGTTAGAATATTAAAACATCCTCAGTTTTCCTTTTTCTTGCTCCTTTTTAATTTTTTTCCTAAGTTGCTAAATTTAATTCAGATTTATACAAATTTAACTTTCAGATCTAGTCTCTGCTTCTTAGTATGAACAAATAGGTTGTTATTGATGTCTACTGAAAGTGAAATTCCAGAAATAAAAGTTCTTTAGCAGGACAAATGGCATATTTACACGCATGAAATTTTGTTTTCTGTTGCCATTTCTAATTTATTAGCACCCATTTCATGATTTCACTTAGTTAATACAATAAAGGAAGACATATCCTTTATATGAGAAGATGGAAAAAGTAACAGGTGAATGGCTAATTTCACAAACATTGAATATCTGTAGCAATCAGGATCACTTACAGTTCAGATAACATATTTTGTAATATATAATTTGGTGATTACTAATTCTAATAGCTTAGTATGTCACCCAGTGTTTCTAAAAAAAGGCTTATGTGATAACTGAAATGATAGTCCTGGCTCACATTAGAGTCTGCAACTGAAACAGATATCATGAGATTTAGTCCTAAGTATAAAACAATACCTCTAATTTCTAATTCACTACACATCACAAAACTTGTGCTGTGATCCAGAGTCCACTGAAATCAATACTAGGTAAAGAAAAAAAAAATCCCATGAGACTTGGCAGACTTCAAATCATGTTATGAAAGAGGAATAACTTGTGTGGACACAAGTCTCATTAGCAGGGTACTAGGCAACAAGTGCAGTATAAGAGGTACGGTGGTTTGGAAGGACATGAAGTCTATTCACAACATTCCTCCACCTCATAGAATTATAGAATGCTTAAGGTTGGAAGGGACTGTAGAGGTCATCTAGTCCAACCCCTCTGCACACGCAGGGTCACCTGGGGCTCATGGCACAGGGCTGCATCCAAGCGGGTTTTAAAGATCTCCAAAGAAGGAGACTCCACAACCTCTCTGGGCAGCCTG
>JAUBOD010000140.1:479890-506321 GCA_032353885.1 Nothura maculosa
GGGAAGGTTGGACTAGATGATCTCTAGAGGTCCCTTCCAACCTTGTAGATTCTGTGATTCTGTGATTCTGTGATTTCAATTTATTTTTTTTATTTATATTAGAGAAGTCTGCAGGCACCTCTCAAGAGGAGCAAAAAGCAAGTAAGTAAAGCTAGCATGTTTTCCGTACGGATATACAACATTATCAAATGCGACTGAAAGGTATTCTTAGATTCACTAACTGAAAAGAGTATAATAATGCCTCTAAGAAGAATCTGAAGAAGAACCTAAGTACATTCTCACATGAAAAAGGCTAATTATCGTAATGTCTAACAAGTCAGTCAGCAATGAACGATAGAATTTTCTTATATAAATGTTTTAAGCTTTTTTGGTTATGTTTTAGTAGTAGCCTAATTATATGGCTATTATACTTACCCTACATATAAGTCTTAAATCTTATATAAGAACTAGGAAAAATTATAGACCAATAAAACCCAATGGAAACACAGGTCTTTATCTCCGAGGCAAGCATTGCACAGTTAAACGTCGGAGATTTTAGTGTCTACACTTTGGCTTTTTAGAGCCTCTGTAAGCGCTCCACAGTGTCCATTGTATCAAGCATCCAGACACAGTTGCCTCATAAGACCTTCCTGGAGATATTTGGTCGTGTCTGCTTTCTGCACATTTTCTGCATATACTTTCTGCATACCAATTGTAAGAGACTGTTTTGGACTGTGTTTGTCTCAACATTGTTGCCACACAATTTACAAAGTCCTGGCCTCAGCATCCTATCTCTAGGAAGACTGCAATATCATCTCCAAGTGTTTATCTCCATGCCATTTATGAATTCTTGGCCTTGGCATCCTGCCTCTAGGAAGACTGAGATACCAGCTCAAGATGTGCTATCTCTACACAATTTACGGCTTCCTGGATCAGCTCAAGACTCTAACAATGTTCAGCAAGACGCAAACAATGCTCAGCAGTGCCTGCCGAGTGCTGCTGGCAGTTGAGTGCAGGGTAAGAGAAGCAGCACCAAAGCAAAAGAATTCAAGAAATTGGGCAGACTCTTCAAGAAGTGGGACAATAAAAGGAGTACGTATTTCTCCCTTATGGAGAGAAACTTCTTTCCCTCTTCTCAACTCTCTTCCAAGAGATCATCACCTGCACTAAGGCGGATCTGACAAAATGTAACTGGACTGGTGGTGGTAACTGATCTTGCTGCTTCTTTCCCGCTTACTTGCTTATATTTCTTCTTCTTTTTTTTTTTTTTTCCTTTTCTCTTCTTCTCTCTGTCCTTTCGCCATTATGAGAATAGAGCTTATAAGGCTTCATGGTACTAGACCTTGTGTGTGCCTTAATCTCGCTCTTGACATTGTATCAAAACCTACCCCAACAGTGGATCGGGACACCAATATACAAGGATTGAACTGTTTTATTTCTCAATACTCTAAAGAAAGAAAGGGGACTAATCATCACCAGGTGTTGTCATCAGTGAGGCTTTAGTAGTTCTGTGAGCTTCTAGTCATGTCCCTTAGGATAGAAGAACCATGGATGAAGCAGGAAACTTTCACCACATATTAGCAAAATAAAAGCACCTGTATGTCTTTATCAACATCAAATAAGGATGCATTTGTCTTTACAGACAAATTTATAATCCCCTGAAGAGAATATTGTTCCTAAAAATAAATATAACAATATTAACACAATTCATGTTACCAAATTGAATTTAGCTCAGAGCTTGAAGAGGATAAAAATCTCATTCAAGAATTGTGTGTTTTAAAATAAAATTCAAGCATTGTTTTAGGTGTGTGCATATTTACTCTTTCTGAATATTCTGACTCTCTGGTAATTTTCCACTTCCAAAATCCAGTAAATTAGCTTGACAGAAAATACTCTGCATTGGCATAATTTGCATAATTTTAAAATATCTCTCTGATCTTTATTTAGATTTCAATACAGTTGTGTAAAAAGGAATGATTATTTAATTTTTTGATAAACAGAAAGCCACATGATAGCAACAGCTCTCATGTATAGAGAAGAAAATGGAGAAAGGGAAAGGAGAAAAGTAGTTTATGCAGCCTTGATACAGATGGGTTTTTAATGGTACTTGCAGAAAGCTGCAGTCCCTTCACCCTCCTATCATGTCTTTCCACAGGAGAATCTTTTTTCTAGGCACTCCAGTAAGATGAGACACAGAACTATATATATATTTATATGCATACAACATGTATATATATCTATACATATGTGTATATATATAGATATATCTATATCACAGGAAAAGACTGAAATAGAGCCACTGTGTATCATATTTATAAAGTTCCCTAAGAGACTTTATAGAGACAGTAGTTGCCAGAGTATACCATACCCTTCAGAAGTTAATTAATCCCCAAAGAGATTAAGTAGCCTAATCTAAGATAAGAGTTTTCAAATTATGAATTGTGCTTCATCTGCCTTTCAGTTTAATCTCTTTCTACTATCTAGATGGAATTATGTATACAGACTCTTGGATAACTCTTATTTTTCATCTGAGCCAGCATAAAGCTGTATGGTAGCCACTACTACAGTGGGAACTTCACCAAAAGGAAATGAGTAATACCTTGGGCTTGACTTCGTAATAGTTTGGCTGAAAGATTAACAACTGAACCAGTAAAGCATCAAAGTGGACTTCTAGAAAGGGATTAGACAGAAATGTTTACTGCACAATCCTCTTTTGACTAGTATTTTCTTTTTTCGTGTGTATATGATTTAAACCTAGGAGAATTTGCATAAGTAAGTGAAGGAGAATAGAGAGGATTGTACATAAAAACTGGAGAGGAATGTACATAAGAAAGTAAAGGAGAAAGATTAAGGAGAAACCTTAACCATAGAAGAATGTATATAGAAAGTGAAATTTGGGGAGAAAGAAGCATAGCTTAATTGAAGAACAAATCTAATTGCACTAGACTCTTAAAGAAATAAATTTCTGTTGTAGTTGTTTTTGTGCCAAACTTCAGCGTTGTATTTCCCAATATTTTGTCATAAAAAATGAAAAGGAAAGGGATGGCCATTTATAGTGCAGTTGTCCATTAAAAATAGTGTTGAGTGATTTTCTTGACATGTAAAAATGCATCCAAGTGTTAGAAACCATATGCTGAGTTGATATATTTGGTGATGGCGATATGAACATAGTTTAATGTCATCAATTTGCTGAGCTAAGGATCTGATATTGATCCTGGAAAATTCTGCCTAGTGTGTGTGGAAAGTTGTATGAAGTAAAAATCAACACAATATGGAACTGGAAATAAAATGTTATAAACATTAATCCTGGTCTTTTCTATGGTGTGTATCGATATATACATATATAAACGTTCATGAATTTCCATATATTTAACATTTCTTTTTGTACATCTGTTGTAGTGTTTGCAAACAATATTCATTTACCAGTATTCTTTCTGATATAGTCTGATGTAATATTAGACAAAGTTATGACTTCATCAAATCTCAAACTATACATCATTAAGTTTACTGAGATTTTGATTCATGATGTTTAGAGAAAACTCATGAAATGCAGTATTACTGATTCTGGAAATCGTAATCATTCCACAGAGAGAAGTATTGGACCAATATCCCATAATTACTCTATGGAGATAGTGTAAGGGTTCTCTTTCAAAGGATGTATGGATTATTCTGGACTTGGCATTTGATTATTAATCTTTGTGTTCTATTACAGTTCTGGATAATGATGTGTAATGATTATTCTTGCTTAATTTCAAAGTTTTTAATATATATAGCCTAAATCATTACACTACATAGATGCTGCATAATTACTTCCTAAAAAATATTTTTCTGTGGAAGCAGATCTGCTCCTACTATTCCAGTTCAAAGAAACTAAGCCCTTTCAAAATTGATTTTTTGAAATTTTCTATTTGAAATTTTGAAATTTTCTATTTGAATTGAATTTTTCTATTTGAAATATATTTAATGAAGAAGAAATAAAAGGAATGTAAGGAATAAAAGACTAAAAAACTTTAGTAATATTTTAATATAATAGTATTTTTTCATTCATAATGCATCTTCTGATATGTTATCTACTACATTCCATTTCTTCACAATGTTTTATCAACTTTTGGATCTTAAATATTCACTTTTATTCATTTTTAATTTTGGAATATTTTTCTCTTTCTCTTAGTTACTATTTTTATATTTTATTGTATAATGACTATGTATTGTATTGTATAATGACTCTCTCTTTGTAGTCTATTTTGATTTTGTATATTTGATCCATATAGTTCTTTATTATATTTTATGATAATGGTCTGATATTTCCTTGATTCCTTCAGAGGAATCTCATGGTTTTCAGTCCTGTTCTGCTCGTGGAAAAAAAAAAAAAAGCGAGACAATGTCAAGCATGTCAAGTAGAAAAAGTTTATAAAGTTATAAAGAAGTCAAGCAAAATAAGGAACAACTTTTTTTTAGTATTTTATGGCAAATATCTAAAATAATTATAAAGGAGAGACAAAAAGTAAAGTATACAATAAAATCATGAGGCCTAAAATTTCTTTTTAGTTGATACTTATTACATTTAGTGTCATTCATCCAATGTAGATGGGTGTGGTTCATTTTTTTATTATTATTATGTAGTACTATATCAAATCTTTAGATGTTCTCCCACTGGAAAGACAGCAGCTTTCACATAGAAATTGCTACTAGCCCAAGAGTTTTGTTAACTCTTTGGGGATACAGATCTACAGTTATAAAGATATGCCTCTCATGAGTATGACAGATGGAAATAATTTCTTCCTGAGCACAAAAGGAAAATTGTGGGAAAAAATCCAAATTTCTGAGTGCTGCAATAGTATTCTACTATTTTTTTTTCTTGATAAATGGCCACAGATATCAGCCAAATGGCCAATGTGCAAACAGAATCAGAAATTAATATCTAAATGGCTATCTAAATGCACAGTCTGGTAGTCAATTCCTTAATTGTTACATAGCTACAAGTATTCCTAGATTTAGGAAAACTTCCTACTACTCTTATAGAGAAGCAGCAATTTCATACAAAAGACTAAGGAGATTTGCTAATTTAATACAAAAGAAAAAAAAAAGGCAACAACAGCAGACATAAGACTTGGAAGTTCCAATTAATTTCAAGATGTGTGGAAGAATAACCTTGCATAAGATCTAATTATCTCAAGAAATAAAAGCATCTCAAACAACACTGGTAAGCTTCATCCTGTTTTTTTTCAGAAAAACTGTAAAAGTTGCAGCAAAATAGCTCCTTGTTGCTCATGGGAAAGCAGCACTCACAAGGCATGGACATAAGGTAGACATAAATAAAAATAAAATTATATTTATTCAAGTATATATAAATCAAGAGTTGTATTTATGTTTCTGAGAACATTATGCTTTGTCAGTGATGTACCGTGTCAAATGCTTCCAGTCTGTTATCCAGGGAACGTCAAGTCTTTACTCCTTCTTGCTTCAACCATTCATCTTTTCTGACAGGTTATGTTACAAGCAAGTCTGTCAGTCAAGAAGAGTGCTATATGTGTCTTGTCATTTCATTGGTGCTTTAAATAATAAAATGCTTGCATATAAAAGAGCTGTCAGTGTTTGTGTGCATACAACCTAAACTGAACCTTAAGTGAGGGTTAGAGAGAGACAGAAGCAGCACTGAAAAGACCAGAAAAATTCATACAATCTCTCTGAAGTCCTGCAGCTACATTATTCAACTTTGGGGCTTTCTGCTTACTTTTACAAGGGGTAAAAGTATGGAAAGGAACTTTCAAGATGTCTGGATCATCCTGGTGATGTGAGTACCTTAAGTAAAAGGATTCAGAACGGGGTCATTGCCAAATAGGGCAGAAATATTTTGAGGCAATATCTCTAAATATATAGTCTTAACTATGCACTTACTTTACTTAGTAATACTTAGATATTTACTTAACTATATACATTACTAAGAAATATGAAAGGTGGGATTTATGTCAAATTTTGGACCTGGAGGTGATCTAATACATGACTTGTTAATATACTTAAATATGCAGTGGCTAGAATGAACATTGCTGTGATTAAATCCTTTTGGTATTTTGGATGTTGATAACCTGTGCATGGGGATAAAAGAAGAGGTAAAGAGAGGTAAAAATAGAGGAAGATGTTTCACAGAAACAAGCAATAACAGGTAATAAAATGTCAAGAAATAGCTGGTATAAATAGTAATTTTCATAATACATTGTTATCAAATTATTACTATGTGTATTGTTATTCAGATATGATGACCATTGCTATGTTACTTAGTCAGTAAGAGAATCCATGTAATTTTAAAATATCTTTCTCAGATCGGGAGAACATAACTACTAGTAGAAGATAACTGCCAGTAGAAACTGGCAAAATATATTCTTCTTAGCAGCACAGAATGTGAGGGAAAATATTCCGACCAAACGCTGACACCCACCTGTGTAGTCAACAAAAAGATGCAACCTCTTTCAGAGAAGCAGTTTATCTGAATACTTCAGATATCTGCATTAACCTGAGACAAATCACAGTCTAGAAGCACATACTGCCCTCCACCAAAAGGATTTAGAGAGACTCTCTCAGGTACAGTGCTGCATTCTAATTACAAACAAGCCTCACAGGCAGGATATCAGACCAAAAACAAGCAAGACAGGTATGTTTACTTTCAATAACCATAAAGATAATACTTACATATGTATCAATATGGTACAATATGGTAAGACTGAGTTATCAATTAAGTATACTTAATTCTGAAGCATGGCACCAGATAGTTAAATGGTGTGTATTACAGTTTTGTATATTCAATCCGGAGGCAACTCCACTTTCACTGTGAGATGACTCACTCACTTTCATGGTGACATTTGATACTTTTTCATATGGAACATTAGTCCTGTATCAGGTAACTTAATTATTCATAAAAAGTTTTGTTTAATTTGATAATACATCTATTTTCTGGATGCCAGTGTGCCTTTTCTCAACAGTGTATCTCTGTTCACCTGTAGACTATATATTTTGTAACATAACCTATACATTCATTTATTAAGGCAAACTTTTCTTCAAATCTATATTTAAAAATCCATACTAAAAAGTGTGTTTCAAGATAGCTATAAGATATTCTTGGTATTGTATACATGTATACACTAGAATATCCAGAATTCTCTGGGATTTTGGAAAGTCAAGTTAAGAAGTAAAATATAATATCTTACCAACTAAAAATTAGTAATTATCTAATTATAGCAGTTATTGGGGGAACAGGTTCATTGTTCAAAACAACAGAACACACTAACATCTGCAGTTAAGTGGGATACTCGCATATGGATCAACTATAAAATTGCAGTAAAGTGTAGATGACACATGCAAAGAGCAATGCTTCCTGTACTGTTATCTTATTTGAATGCCCAGCTTTAAAAAAAGAAATTCCGAATTTTTAATTCACCTTTAGAAAGTTCTGCTTTCTTTTCCTGCATTCTATATCCAGACTGATTATGTTTATGCTGTGATGCAAAGGTTTAAGCTCTAGTATCATTAAAAATCGCATTTCAGATGATTTTGCATTACCTGAATGAAATCTGAAATCTATTACTTCCTTACTTATCTGTAGCAAAGTCAAGACTTTGTGGCTATTTACCGCATCTGTGATTGGTCTTACTTTTTTAAGGAAAACTACAGCAGTCACTACCTCATCTATTCTTTTTTTACCCAAATCTTTTTATATTACTATTGTTTTTTGATAATATTTTCATGTTTCCTGAGAAACATCTAAATATTACTGTCAATAGCAAATTTTCTTTTATGAGTGAAGGAATAAAATTATGAGCATCAATGAGCTTCCAAATAGACTATTCACATAAAGCACTTAAAGTTACAAGAGAAGTAAGTCATCTTGTGCTTTAAAACTGTAAAATAAAAGTGTTTTACTTGTTTATAACTCTGAAGTGTAAGTGTTGAACTGAAAAACTCCTTGCAGAACACAGACGTGCTTTACAGAAATTAACACAACATGAAACAACTGACATGTTGAAAATGTTTGCTCACAAAACCGTAGAATCCTGGAACTTTTGGAAAATACTTTCCACAGACAGCCTGACTTTGGGAAGACTGAGTCAGTAAGAATATCGTGATGAGAAGCGAACTGAAGAGAGGACACTAGATTGCAGAAGAAAAAAAAAATCACTAGAAATTTGGTAGGTCAGAAAGGCTTAGTAATTCAAAAAATATATAGGAATTTTTATTTTAGTGTTGTCAGACAGGCATGAGGAGCAAATGTAAGAGTGAGGTTAGAGATATCTTCAAGGGAAAAAAATATGCATAATATTAGGTGATTCAAATCATTCTTAATAGCATCTTTATTTTTTTAATATTAACATTTTGCATTTTTCAGATGATCTGATGATTATTCCAAAATATTTTCAGGAGCTTTTAAACTTAATTAAAAAAATAAAAAAGATTACTGTGAAAAATATCTAGGATTATCCAGTAGATTACAAAATTAATTCCTATTCGCAAAAAAAAAAAAAAAAAAAAAAAAAAGAAAAAAAGGCTGGCTACACTGAAATTAATTACAATGGCAACAGCATTCATAATCTGAAGATTTAGTTCTGCTCCTGCAGATTTTGTAATACTTCTGTCTTTAATCTATTTTCAAGTCAAAAGCTAGAAAGAGAAAAATTCTCAGATATCAGATTCCCCCTTATCATCATGTAAATTACTAGTGATTCATCACTCAAGTAGATAATTCCTTAAGGGTTATGTGTAAATATTCAAGTGCTAAGAAAATATTTCTTTCTTCAAAAAATAATAATAATAAAAAAGTTTTTTTTTTTAAAAAAATGGTTTCAATCAAGTATCATCACTGTATTGCCATTTGAAAAATGCTGAAGTCCATTTGAAGTCCATTTGAAAAATGCTGAAGTTCTGCAGATTAGCTTTTGTGGACAGTGGCATACTAGGGGAAAATGAGTAATCCTACATTTTCTAAATTCAGTGCATTTCTTCCACTCTGTTTGACACTTGGAAACAAAAGCAAGTATCCTGTAACTCAGAGACTGACTCAGGACCTGGGATCAGGATAATCAGGAATTTACGAACAGTGAGCATTTCTATAATGACTGATACACTTTCTATATGGCACATACAGATTATCTGTAAAATTATGTTAGTGAAGAATATGAAAAATATGCATATAGCCTTTCAGCCACACTTATAAATTTCAGGTTTATTCATAGATCCCTCCTTTTTGAGTCAACTTACACTCACAAGTCAGGTTCCAAGTATGAGAATCAGCCCTTCACAATATCCTGTAGGGTCAATTAAGTGGAATTGACTGCCTATTTCACAAAAGCATATATGGATTCAGCCAGGATATAACAAATCTGCATCTTGAAAAGTGATATACATTTCAAGATAGTTCTAAAGTAACTGTATTCTCGCCTGTATCACTTTCAAGTATCATTTTCTTTTATATCCAGTAAACGTAACCTTAGCAGAGGCTTAGTTACTTATTAAGATTAAAACTGAAATTCTTTATATTTTCACATCTACATTTCCCAGTATCGCAATTATCTGCTTAAGGCTGATATTAAATATTAATTTCAAATTACTGTTTAAGAGAAATGCCATAAAAAATCAATGATGGAATATAAGTTTGAACACAAAACTGAGTATAATTAGCTTCTTTAACAGCAGTATTCAATGAGAAGTGCCTTTATCTGAGCTAATAACATCTTCAAATTTGACCTAAAGACTTCCTTTTCTCCAGTTGCCTTCCAGTGCTTCTTAATACTCTTCAGTTTATACAACTCAATTTTCTATATTATTTCGTTTAACTTGTTTACTGTTGTTAGTCCCTGGACTGTATTTAGCACTCAAAACATTTGCAAAGACACACAGAACACACTACAGATGGACAACTCCCAGAGAGAGATATAGTAACAAAAACAACAAAGATGCCACTGAAATGAGATACATGGTTAAGAACACTGGAAAGAAAGCAGAAGACTACAGATCTCTCCCAAGATATTTCTCAAAACAAATCACTGATAATCTCTGGTGATAAAATAAGCTGTGTTGTTGTTGTTGTTATTGCTGCTGTTATTATTGCAGTAGAAAATATCCAGTATTTAAATAGTGTCACTATTACTGTGTGTTTCAATATAGATTACTTGAAGCGATGTAGCCTTGATAAAAAGTGATACAAAGCAGAAGATGTGATCTTTTTAATATACTTGTTTTCTTGTATTTGCATTAGAAGTCCTGACACAAAGAAGTATAACTAAGTATAACTTACGATAAAGTATTAAGATAAACCTAAAATATTTTTGACATCTATAATCAATATCATCATGCCATTTGCTAAGTATAGGGTTAGCAGTAGTTTATCTTCTCTTTTAATGTCTAGTTAAATGGAATCACTGTATCTTCCTCTCACTGAATTTCTAGCAGAAAAGCTGTTCTATGACACATCTTAGAAACTATTTAAAACATGACGGACATGATAATTATTTCAGGATAATTAGCATTTAGCAGAAACATAATATATCCCGAATCCTTTTTAATTTCTAATAAATGATAACCTTTGCATTATGAAGATATTTTCTCATGCCTTATAGCTAATTTAATTAAGTCTCCAAAGTCTGAACAGAACAAATTTTTCCGTAGGATTTTTTTTTTCCATAGGAAAATTTTCTGTACTGAAAAATATTTCTGTAGGAAAAATTACTATTACATCATAGCAATTATATGCTATTAGTAGGCATAAAATCTCTTTCATCTGAAAGGAAAACCTTGCTACAAACACTACAAATATGTAAAAGATCCACAATAACTATAAAGAAAATACAGACCTTCTACAATTGAACCTGCAAAATACAAATATGGTGTCTGGCTCATGCTAAGACTTTTATTGGATGAGAATTTATTGAAGTCATATATCTTTTTAGCTTCTAAGTAAATATAATAAATAAAGAATACTTCCAATAAACATGACAGTTGTGGCTATACATATGAAAATCTGTATCTAACAAAAAATCAGAATCAGAATGAGTTAACTAAAAGTATAAATAACTGCAATTACAATTATTTTGAGATATTTTCTTAATATTTAGATTTTCAGTTGATGCTCCCAAACTGTTATGTAAAATTATGATAAAAAAAAGGAAACTTTGAAACTGCAAGAAAATTGAAACTATAATATGAGAGATAAAAGAGTTGCTGTAGTTTGTTTATTTGGCCACCTACTCTTTTCCCTAACAATTTTTACTCTTAAATTAGCATCCCTACAGGTAGTATATGATCTCAGATTGAGACAATCCAGCATCGGACTTCATAGCAAAAATCTTTTATATTAATAGTCTCACAGGGCTAGACCAATAGGTCTTGCTTAGTGCATCTTTCCAATCAACACTGTTTGTGACTCTGGTGATAAGCATGAGCAGGTATCTTCTGCAAAGAAGTAGTCATTACTAAGGCAGATGCAGAAGCAGGAAGCTTGAGATCTCAGCACTTGTTTTCTTGAACATTCAGATGTTCCATTAAAATGCATTTTCCCCATGAAACAGGGAACTGTTAAGACCTGCTGATTTTATTTATGTATTATTTTTGGTCAGTTCCCACAACAGCAATGAACAATATGTTCACACATAAAAGGACAACAGTGTCCCTTTCTTAGCAGGACTACAGAATTGACTTTTAGCCTTTTCTGAGGTCAAGGCTTTAAGAAACATGCAAAATATAAAATTCATCTCTGGTAACGGGCAGAATAAATATATATATGTGTGTGTGTGTGTGCATATACTCTCTGTATATAGAGTATATACATATATGTATATGTGTATATAAGTACATATATGTATATACATCCATTCAGAGTTTTTTTAGCTTGATTAAAAACTCAAGAATCGGAACAGAATTTTTCAGATGTGATATGCCCTAAAAATACTAAGGAAGAATATATGTCCCTATAAAGGCTTATAATAAAGAAACAGATCTACTGATGAGCGAATAATATACCTACAACTGATCTTTCCATTTTCATTCTGCAGCACAACACACCAGCTCAATGCTAAATGATTCCTGCTGAAAAGTTAACAAGCAGTATTGATTGGAGCTCCTTCTGGAAAAACAGGGAAATTTAATAGAAACATCTATGGTTTCTCATGACTATTTCTTACTACTATTTTCATTTTTCTCCTGCCAATCAACATCAAAAGTTGCTTTGGCAATTACGTCATTATCAGTAGTTTTCACTTAAGAGCTACTTTTATCCAAAGAAGAGCACAGCCCCCAAGAACAAACTTCCAGTATAGACCTGTGGGGGGTGATATGACTGCTCTGCCAGTATAGACCCCCACCTGTGTCATATGACTGCTCTGCCACTGAAGTTCCTCCCCTGTGATCATGTGGATGCATGACCCTAAAGGACATGCCCCTCCACATGGTCACATGACCTAGAAAAAGATGCTCCCCTAGTAGTAACATGAGCCCCTGGGCCAGAAGCCCCTCCCATCCTGGTGGTCACATGCTCCCATTTTTGCCCTGAAGCCCTTCCCCTCCAGGAGGTCACATGACTCCCTCAACTCTAGAGACCAGCACCCTCCCAGTGATCACATGACTGCCTTGTCCCGGAAGTCTCAGCCTCAAATCTTGTCACATGACCCTCATTCTAGCAATGGTCACATGAATGGCTTTACCTTGAAGTCGCGCCACTGTTGGTGATCACATGCCCCTGAAGCACCTACACACGCACATATATACACATATATTTTACACACACACACACACATACACACGTATATTTATATGCATATTAATTTATGTTCATCTATACCCAGTCACACACAGGCTCACGTGGAGTATTTCTGGGGCAGATTTTGAGCTATGCACAGTACTGAAAGGCATAGGTGGGGAACCTGGGACAAAATGCTCCTGCAGTTCAGCATGGCCAGGAGTCAAGTGAACCAGAAGAGGCAGACCTGGCTGTGAGAACATTGCACACAAGGCCATTGTACATGGGCAACTCATGTCATGTGGTCTCCTTATCCTTTTGGTTGATTTCATTGCAAAAAGTTTCGAAGAGGCTCCAGGGGACTGATGAAGGAGGAATAAATCAGCTATGTGCCAAAATGCATTTGGCTTCCTGTTCCAGCCTGTGACAGCCAGAGGAAGAAGAATAGACCTAGGAAGGACAGCAGTTTTTCCAGTAAACAGGTGAAAGGCAGGAGCAGCCTGACTGTTGACCAACTGATACCCAGTTCAGAAAGGTTGTCTGTGCAAGATGAGTTGACTGTTTAGAATATTCCTGCATTTTCTTTGGCCTATCTTTGCAATCCCCACTCCATCTGCCACACTGTGCTTTCTCAGTATCCCAACCATTATCTTATCCCTAAGCCCACCAGCAATGTAAGGGGCACTATAATCATGAGGCCACAGTGGATGAAAAGACAGAGTGGTCCTAGGAGTAACGTTGGTGTATCCTCGCATTACCTTTGGTCTGCTCTTGTCATCCCCACAACAGCAGGTGATCCAGGCCTGCTCTGTTTCTGAATTCTAACCCTATCACTAATGCAATGGGTGCTATAACCCTGGGGCTCCAAGTGGCTGAGAAAACAAAATGGTCCTGGGAGCAATCTCAGTGCAGCCTCACATTTCCTTTGGCATGCACTAGGCAGCTACACAACAGCTAGTGATCTAGGCTTTAAACCTAGATATTTAGACCTTAAAATATTAACTGAATAATTATTACTGAAACATTTTCTACATAGGTGTATTATTTCTCTTTCTTTAGTAACTACATCCTAACTTGTATTTGACTGCTAAGGTTTCAGTTATACTAGGGTTAAGGTTAGGCTTCGAACAGTGCGAAAGCCTAGATCACTAGTTGTTCTGGGGCTATACTTTTCAGTATACATACTTTTCAGTATACATACTTTTCAGTTTCTAACTGATTATGTTTACCTTGCCCCTACTATTGTGAGTTCCAAGATCAGTGAATTCATTCTGGTGAGGGATCTGTAAAGTGCTGCATCAAGTTGTCACTTCTTTAGGCCCTGGATATTGTGTCAGCTATGTATTTATCTGCACTACATCCTTATGTTAGGATGTGAGGTTACTACACCTTAGTATGGTGGTACCATACTAAGATAAACAACAGCAAAAATAAACATACGTCAATTAGAACAATTTCTATTAGAGCTAAGCCTTAGTCTTGAGGCCTCCTGAGCTCATCCCTGAGCTTCTGGCCTATTACTAGCAATGCCAATACTGTATTCCCAGGGTACTTCGTTGAAGTGGGTCTGACAAAACAGATCACAACTTTTAGGGATTTATAGTTTGGCCGTAAGTCTGAAGAACATAAGCTTTACAAGAAAATTCTGCACTCTTTCCATCTTCTATACCCAACAAAATTTAAAACATTTTCAAGATGTTTTCTTCTTGCTATATCTAAAGGCCGACCATTCCATTTCAGTATCTGGAGCTCTGGGATTGGTATTTAAGTCTGAGGTGCAGAGGCATCAGCTATGCTTATGGTACAGCTAGGATATTGATGGTTCCTGATGGTAAGTAGCTAAAATGGTTCTAACAAGATACCACCTGATGAAAAAAATGACACTTCAAAATAGCCACAGCAAATTACTTGTGCTTCAAAATTTATTTCTCTGAAAGTGTCTGTGACTGAAGGCACAGCTTTATGATCAGTGAAAACACCTTTTAGTCTGTTGCTACTAACCTGTCCATCTTCCTGTCTCCAGCTTTATGTCCCACTGTTTCCTTTCTACGCATACAGGCACTGTGCCCACAGTAGTATCCATCTGGTTGTTCATTAGAGAAATGGATGAATGAGCTGAAAACAATAATTTATTTATTTATATTTTTCTTTTTGCCGAGTTGGTTGCTGGCTGTATTCCCTGGCCAAGTGCACCATGTTGTTAAAAGAGTGCTAGCTCCCTACTACTATAGGGAAAGCAAATGCAAAAACCGCAAAAATATATGTAGGTAGAATATCCTTTCCCTGCATAAACTTAGTGTTGTGCTAGCTGTGAAACATCACAGCAGTGTGAATCTTCACCACGGCAACACTAAATTCATTGCAATCAAATAATCAGGATGGATTTTCTTGCACCTGGGTACTATTACATTGCAGTTAGGAAAATGTGTGGCTTTTGTAAAACAAGGATTGAAAGCCTTTTACTTGATTATGTACTTAATTGGTACTGCTGACTTGACAGTGAACTGATAATTTGGTCAGGCAAGCAGATCCTTCAAGGTTAAGTGTTGTCTTAATTCTAACCCGCCCTGCTTTCTCACCTCCATAACGAAATTACTAAACACAGTAGCTGCTTCCAATGAGATCAGTCATGAGATTAAGCATGAATCTTGTCAAAGAATGGTTGGAGGACATCTTGGATTTTGGAGAATTTTTTCATCTCACCTTCAGTCAAATAATCCTGTAAGTAAATAGTACTTCCTTGAAGTGTGGAAGTATAATACTTAATTAGTTATTTCATTTTTTTTTCCAGTCTCATTCTTCTATGTAATACAGAATTTTAGACAAAAGGACAAATTTTAGACAAAATCTTATGCTGATATTTTGCTATATCTAACTGTCATTTACCACAAAGTCTTAAAGACTTAAAGTTATAATTGTAATACATAAGTAAAATACGTTAAAGGATGAATTATCATTGTGCATTTGCATTCACAGTAAAAATGAATTAAGGACAGCCCAGTCACCATACATCATTATTTTCTATCCCTGGATCCTCAATTTTTATTTTAACAAGAGATGTGAAAGTAACCAAAATGCCTTGTATAAATTAAAATACCTTTCTTAAGCAAAGCTTATATATCTGCTTGGACTTATTTCAAATTGAGTGGAGTTCAGCCAAAAAGGATTTGATATGGTAGAGATAAGTACCCCTAATAAATTTGGTTACTGGTTAACAAAAAAGGGAGCATAATGTGGAATTAAGAACCAATGAAGAGAGAATAAGAAAACATATAAAAACAACTCCCAAGGAAACTCTATCTTTGGGAAGGAAGACACTCCTCTCACCAACCCCATATGCCTCTTCATACAGGTTGCCAACAACTCAAGAGATCACAGAACCTTCAAGGCTGGAAAGGACCTCTAAAGATCATCTAGTCCAACCTTCCTGCTCAGGCAGGCACACCTAGAGCATGTGGCACAGGGTGGCATCCAGGTGGGCTTTGAAGACCTCGAGAGAAGGAGACTCCACAACCTCCCTGGGCAGCCTGTTCCACTGCTCTGTCACCCTCACTGTAAAGAAAGAAGTTCCCCCTCACCTGCAGGTGGAACCCCCTGTCCTTCAGTTTGCACCCATTACCCCTTGTCCTATCATTGGCCACCACTGAAAAAAGCTTAGTCCCCCCTCTTCCTTTCAATCTCCCTTCATGTATTTATACATGTTAATACTATGACAGCTATAAGGGGGGGGGTTGGGGGGGGGGGGAAAGGGATCGTATCACACCAAAACTTTACATTATTCTTAATCTGAAAATAATGCAATATTGAAACTTGTGAGGTTAGTGAAACTTTAAAACCATTGAGTTTCCTTTTTTTGGGGAGGAGGGGGAGAAGAGGACTTTTTCAACTTTACAAACCACTCTACAAACTAGGTTTATAATTATAATGCTAATTGCTGCTTCTTGTGAGTCAAGCAGGTCTCATACTGTATTTTTTTTCTTTCAACGTATTCATAGAATCCCAAAAGTCCACATGTAATCTTCAGTTGTCTCCAAAATCTTGTGTTAATTTGTGAACTGGTTCTTGATATGTGGACATGTAAGTATCATTTTCTATTGTTATGTGAGTCACACAAACCGTTGATTTTATGTTTTTCTGTTCTGTATCTAGGAAAAACTAATGATACTATATACATAAGCAATAATGTTGTATGATGTGTTTTTATGTATGTGAAAGCATTTACAAATACTGATTTCTAAAACAAAAAACTAAACTGAGAGGTAAGTTATACTATTCTTAGCATAGTGCAGTAGGTATCAGAAATAGCCACGGGGAAGACTGGAAGGAACCTTTAGTCCCTTTCACCTCAAGCATTCTGTGATTCTGTGATATGCATATGCATAGGTAAATCATATCTAACACAAATTTCACTGGAAGATGTGTATAAATGTGTGTGCATGGTGCATTTATATAGGAGGAAATTTATGAAATATTGAAAGTGTTTTATTAGTATTTTTTTTTCCTTATTGCAAATTTATTTTTCAGTCATGGAAACAGAAAAAGCTACATTAGATTTCTGTGAACTATTGAGTCTAGTCCAAAGAAGGGCCAACCTTAAGTTAGATCAGACTGTGCTTGACCTTTTTCTCAGCATAGTTTAAAATATTCGAAAAATGGAGATTCCACAGCCACTCTGACTAGCCTGCTCCACTGCACAGCAGTTCTTATTTTGACTTTTTTTTTTCTTCAAGGTCAGTCAGAATCATTCTAGTTGCCTGTATTACTTATCCTTTCATCATGCACATCTAAAAATAGTTCAGATCCGTCTTCTTCCCTTTATTCAGTGGACTGCTGCAGACAGATACCACCTTAACCTTCTCATGTCTGGGCTTGTCCAACCTAATCAGAATCTTGACACTTACTCCTAAATCATATATTTGAGTCCTCAAATATTTTTTGTGGTTCTTCAGAGGAATCTTTCCAATTTCTCTAAATCTATCTTATATTGGAGGAGAAAAATTGTGGCACAGTAGTCTGGTACTGATCCCATGTGTGCTGAGTAAATGGGAATAATCACTTCTTGAATCTTCTGTTTTTGCATTATGCAGTCAGCCTTCATCTCCACCAGGGCACAGTATTGACTCATATTAAGCTTGTCCACCAGGGCATATGGAGTATGTGTATATAGCACATATATGAATTTGATAAAGCTGGCAGGTATGAATTATTCTATTTCCACTGAAGGAAAGAAGTTCTAAATATTTGATTATATTAAAGAAACTATCAGAACATTTTCAGTTTGGAGAGTTCACTAATGTGTCAAAGTACTATTTACACAAAGTGTAGCAACTCAGACAGTTATTTGGTGAAGCCAAGATCTTAACATGTACAGAAATATTTCTTCAATGGAAACTTATAGTGAAAATGTACAGAATTTGTTGAAGAAACAAGCTAGCGTGATAGTGCCTCTAATGTTCATCCTCTGTCTTCTCTCAAACTCTTTTTAGGATGCAAAAGAGATAGTGTAGCAAAATCTGGAATATCCTGATATCCTGCATATATTCTCTGTTTCTGTTTCATATTTCTGTTTCTGTTTCATGTTCTGTTTCATGTTCAATATTTCATGTTTCTGTTTCATATTTCATATCTCTTTTAGGGAAGAGATTCCTCTTCCTCTTCTGGGAAACTATCTCATGGTGAATGATTCAAGGACAAACTGAATCTGTGCAACAGTGGGCACACACAAAAGATTTCCTAGCTGATACCAAAAAAAAAAAAAAAAAAGTAGAACTACGTTAGTATAGTGTTAGGTGTCAGACTCATCACTTCACAGATGACAACATGAAAGCTACAAAAAATAACATTCCCACAGCTTCTCTGCTTAGAAAGTTATAACTAAAGCAAAAGTTGTATTCTCCTCCAATTAGAGAAACAGTAGAATTCAGCAATAAGTTTTACATTTCTGTGATTTCACTGGAGGAGTAACAGAGATTATTTTAAAATTTTAGATAAAATTGTAGGTAACCTAAATGCTTATGAAAATATATTTATGGAAAATGTTTGTTCTCCCAAATGACCTTACATTAAAAATATCTCAGGAATCTAAACAGCTCATATTATATCTCTGTTAACATATTGACAGGATATATTCTGATCAAAATTCAGGTCAAAACCTAGATTTATTGCTTAATTCTGTTATTATTTCAAATATGAAAGTTCCAGACACAATTCCTACATTCCTATCCTGATATTTCAAACACTCTGACTCCAGAGGCTTGGGAGTAAGCATGAGAGATCAAATTTGCTTTTATTTTTTTTTTGCAATTCATGTGGTCAAGCATACTACTGTAGTCCATAGTCCCATGTTCATAGGTTGCACTACTTTTGCTGTAGTTGACCTGTAACAACACGGTTCACTGCCTCTGTACTACTCACTGAACCTCTCAAACCACTTCCCAAGTACTGAAATGAACCCTCTGAAGAATTTTAAATAGCATGTTGTTAGGAAGCTGAAAGTCGGTCATAATTTGCTTATCCGTGATTATGCAAAGTCCTGATAACCACTGACTTCTTTCATTAACTTATTTTCAGTTACTGAAAGCTTTGCTAGTTGCCTATTCTGCCCTCATGCTCCTCAGTGCCTTCACCCGCTGCTGGCTTGATAATTGCTACCGCTTTAAACTCAGCATTTCACTGGCACAGGAGCAAATGGAAGATTGGGACAACAGTCCTTGCAAACACCATTTTCTTTGTAACAGTACATGGAAACTATTTATTACCAGCATTCAAAATGACTTTGTGAGCTCTGTAATTTCTCTGCATGCAGACAGTTTGAGCTACAAATGTACACAGCACATATGATTCACCTCAACTAGCCATCTGAAAGTTAAATGGCTACTCCAACCTAAAAATCTACCCTCCATATTCCGTCAGTTACTCAAGAAAAATAGACAACTCTCAGAAGGTAATTCATCCTGCACTGGTTCTTTGTCAGAGATAGGAGGGATGAATTGCCTGTGGCAGTATCTATTTCTCTCCACTGACTAAAAAAGGAGGGAGAAGAGACCTGGACAAATAGCTTTGACTAGATGTCTGTTTTTCAAGAAGCTAGTGTTAGATGAGATGAATCTCACCCAGAATGCCTGTTTCTCCCATGTCAATGTTCTTTTCTCAGCTGCATATGCAGATATTTTGCTCATGCTAAAAGGAAAAAGACTACCTACACAGGTAGAAATTTGTAGTCTCTAAGCTTCTTAAACTCTCTCTACTGCAAATCCAAAAGACTGCCCAAACAAACTAGCATACTTGGCTCTTCAAGCAAACAAACAAAAACTATATCTCAGAAAAAGGGAAGAAAAAAGAACAGAAAAGGTACATTTATAGTCATGTAGAACTTGGTTGGATTAAGAAAGCAGGAAAAGTGGAGCATGTAATTATCAATGGGAAACAATCTTGATATTTTATTACAAAAATGAACAAATGAGCATAAATACTCCTTTAAAAATGAAAGCAAACATAAATTCACTGTTTACATGTACTGTACAGTCAATCCATTGTTAAAGATATTACCAATAAAGAGAAGAATATAGGACTGTGTATATTATAGTTTATTTCAGGTTTTCCATTAGCCCATCATAATGTGCAGCTTGCTATGCTTTGTCTTGAATGAAATATATTTCTTTGTTAGTTCAAACGGTCTTTCTGTTAATTGTCACTCTTTCTCTGAGATGAAACAAGAATCTTCTAAATGAATATATAACAAAAATTGTTGCATGGTTTGCTTAAACAATTATATATATATTTTTAAAAAAATAGAATTTAGAGAGTCTTGCCTCTGTACTTATGTGAAAGAAGCTTTTCCAGCAGGCTGTGTTCCTTGGGCAGTAGAATACACATATGGTCTATGACTTCTTGTAAATAACAACAACAACAAAAACAGAAACCCTTAAGCATCTGTGAGGCTGTCTGAGGATGTTTTAGAGACAAAATATGAGTTTTATGTGCTACAGAAGCAACTGGTGAATATGCTTTGTAAAAACATCATAAAGTGCATGCAGTCATCCTTGAGATGTCTATGAAATATGTGGCAATTGTACAAATGCATGCAACATGAACACTGCAAATTAGGCCAGCTATAATCGCTTTTCTTGATGTTGCTCTCATGCTTACAGGATACTACACAGAAAACAGCCATAAACTATTTCTCAAATTCCATTTAAAACATTTTGTATATATTGTTAGCAATTTTGAGAGCAAAACATGCATTATTTTTGTACACTTTACTAAAGGCTAAAGGCCGTCTTTGTTAAAAGGCAGCAACCATTTATATGGCTTGGGAGACCTCTGTTGGGCATCCTTATCTTCTACAGCAAAAGCTATTGGAGTACTGTAGGGCTGGAGGGAACCCAAGTTACTGAAGCTTGTTGTGTTTTGCATAGTTGAGGAGCATAGTCAATGGAAATCCAGCTGTGTCGTTCATAGTGCAGAAACACAGTGTGTCCCTTTGCAGAGCCACAAGAGTGCCAGAAGGAGAGATACTGGAGCATCTGTAGACCAAGTTTTACTTTTGTCAAACAGTGGACAGACTGTTGGCTGAAGAACCTGCAAAAGGGCTCCACATTCAGGGGCAAGTTTCCCAGCTTCCCCTTTCCCTTAAGAACTGTCATCAATTGAGCCATAGTTTCAATACATTATGATTTGTTAACTGAAAAAAATGAAGGTAAAGCAGTGGGAGATGCACTAAGATGCTCCCCTGATTCCTAGCAAACTTACTTTCTGGATGTATTTTTTATGATGTATGCTTCACAATAAAAAGGACCCATTTGAAATATTAGAAAATATAATCTTATTTTCCCTGTGGAATTCATTTCCATGTTTCTTTTTGCATATGTACAGGTTAACCTTTCAATAGCATCTTCTAGGAATGATTACAGACACAGGCATATTTTATGCAGAAAACATCAGTCTTTTGAAGTTTTACTTCAGAAAAGCAGAAAAGCAAAAGCTAATTAAAGGCTGCTACTGCTAATTGGCTTTTTTTAAAAAAAAAATTATTCTACACAGATTGAGCAATATATTCCACACACTACCTCAAACCAACTCTCAACATATCACCATTCTTATTTCACTGAAAGGGATATATGAAACACAACAGGTCTTTGTTTTTGAAGGTAAATGACTAACGTTTTTCACAAGTTACTCTTTACTGCTTTGCTGACATAATACAAAGAAATGCAAGTATCTTTCAGACCATGAGATCATAGAAGGGACCTCATGAGATCTCTAGTTTTCCTTCCTGCACAAATCAGGGCAAGTACAGAGATCAGATCAGATTGTTCAAGACTCTGTCCTGTTAATTGCCAAAGACAGAGATGACATTGTCTCTCTAGAAAACCTGCTCCATTGCCTGGCGATAACATAGGGAATAAAATTTTGTAATATATGATTATATGATTAAATATGTAATATGGACAAATATGACAAATGCAGATTTGTTTTAGGAACAGTAGCACTAACCCAGCTAGACATACTGGAAACCTGGCTGCAGGTTCTAAAATAGAGCTAGACAGAGCTTTCTAGTATCTCACTGCTGATGGAAAATAAATTCTGCTGTTACTATTGTCATACATTCTTCTTCATTATCATACACTATACTTTCAGTTTGTGAACCTAAAACTGTTGTTGCTATCCAAACACCAATCATCTTGACTGTTGACCTTTTTTTTCTTGCATACTAGAGAAATGCTGAGACACACAGGAAGGAATATGTAAGGAAAAATCATGTCTTTTCCAGGACATACCTAGCAAATTACCTAAAGTCATTCACTTTAGACAAATTTCCAGCATATTCACACAACACAGATATTGCAGACAGTAATGGAAATAAAATCTAGGCAGTTATGTCAATTGCCTTATTTACTAAGTTTTAGTTGTTTAGGATAAACTTGTTACTAGTAAGACTAGGATAGAGATAAAATCAGAATTACGGGGGTTTCATTTATGGTATAATTCCACTTCTTTGCTAGTGTATCTGTTTTGCTGTTACTCTGAAGCCTATCCCATAGAAGTGTGACAGATATGCTCCTTTCCTAGCCCAACCTGACTTTTCACACATAGCCCTATTCAGGTGTTAGCCACCAGTGATATTATCTGACCTTGGTAGTTTCCTCCTTGATTTCTTCCCCAACTCTCACATTAACCAGAAATAACAGTCCTGATGGCTGCATCCTGATTGAGAGATAAGGCTAATGATGCATACATCAGCCAAAAGTTCTCTGAAATGAAAGAATGACTACAAGTCAATCATCCCATAAATATGGGGAGAGCCCAATGAGATCTCCTTGCATGGTAGTGGACTGCATGCCAGGATCTCCCCATGAGCAGGAGTACCTCTCAAGGATACTCCTCAGGTTTAAGAGATCCTTGCTACAACAGATTTGTGGTAAGTGAATGTAGCATGCTTTCTTTCTGAACTTGTAAACTTTGTGCAAAAATCCCTCAGTCATAAACCGTTGACCAGGTCTAGGACTAGGACTGGATCCAGCTGCTCCCAGAGTCCTCTCAGAAGGAACTTGGAAAGCAAGAAGATCTGATCTGAACCTCGTGATTCAACAGGAGAGTGTCCTTGATAATTCTGTGTATTATTGTGAACCTCCATGCAGTAAATAATTAACGACCTTGCCATAGAATTTTGTGAAATCATTGTCCATATCAATAAAACCTATTACTGTTTCTTTCACGCGAGTGAAGTGCATTGTGTCACTAACCCTCCACCACCAGCACCACTTATTTCGTGAAAAGAAGTATATTTATGGGATAGTACCCCACGTGTTGCCTTCATTTGACTAGATTTCTGACACTGTGTTAGAAACACCACCCGTATTTCATATGATTTGCATTTGTACAGGACATGTGTGTGTTTCTCCTTGATGTGTTTTTAATACACTTAAAAAGGACATGAAGTTCTGATTCTGCTTTCCTCTGCCTCAGATCAGAATTTCATCTTTTCAAAAGTCACCTATAGTTTCTTTTTAAGAACTCAGTATTTCTGTGTCCTCACGTTCAGAAAACAATTTATCCACGCTTATTTGCTCTTCTGAGTTTGTCTGCTTATCAAGTTTTCCTTAGAAACTCTTACCATAAATCCTAATCATCACATTTTTTTAAAAATTCTTACTGTCCTTTAGAAGATACTATAGCATTGTGAATAATTTGTCATTATTTGGCATACCACACTGTACTATAAGCATATAACTTATAATGAGAGGATTTTTTTTGCTTGTCTTAATAGCAGAGAAAATATTTCATTTTTAAAAAAATTATTATTATTATTATTATAAAAGGGTTGTAAAAGGGTCCTAGGGCAACATTTCACTACAGATTTATACCCAAAGTTAGATGGGACATTCTGTTTTTGCTTGAAGCATAGCATTTGTGAAGAAAAAACACCTCTTTCCTATTGATTATGATGAATCATAATCATCATTATGATGGTATCATTGTTTTTGAATTATAATTCAGTATTTGAATATTACATGAAACAAAGGGATCACTATTTTTCCACATGCTTTCATTAATATTTTTAGTGTATATTTTAATTAGAATACTATTTGTCTAATTAATTTCTAGACCTTGAAGGTCTAGAAAACTTTAGCTTCCTTAAAGGCAACATGGCATATTTTTAACAAGTATGTGATATGTCGTATTTACAGTTTATGACAAATAACAATGCTCACTGAGATAAGTAAAGATATGAACAATGTAACTGTTTTTATTAGGTTGCAAATGTCTCTGTCAGTCAACCTTGCTGTCAATTTTGTTTTGATTTGCAAGAACCTGTCATCCCAATGAGATATATAATCTCTTTTACACTATGAGATATATAATGTATTCTATACATTCAAATATTCTGATCTTCTAGCAATTAAAATCAGTAAGGAATAGTGCTATAAAATATAAAAGACATTAATCTTTTATAAATATTACAAAGGTTACGAATTATGGAACCAGACCTCACACAATGATGAATGTTACATTTCAGCAATGGGATGTTTGTTTTCCTTTCAAGAGAAAATAATAGGCTGTTGTCTCTGTGAAGATACTCAAAAATATTGCTTCTCTGGTTTAGTCTTCCTATATATAATGTTTTCATTATCTGAGCTCATCTCTTTTGCTCCAAATAAAGACTGTAGTCAACTAATCACAGGATAGTTTTCACACAGAAACTGCCTTAAGTTAAAGAGAAATCATTCTTCAGGATATGACTTAACTTTCATCTGAGAGACACTATGAAAAAGAAGAGACTATTCTTCCCTAAATTAGTGGCTTATTTTGTATAATATTTCATCATTTCTATGGGCATGCCCCTGGAAAAAAAAAATTGTCTTCCTAGTAACAGCATTCCTTGTAGCTTTTCTGATGTTTATTTTAAAATAGGAAAGAGTAAAAATAATCTATTGTACTATTTCCAGAGCTATAATATTTACATATTTCTTTACTATAGTATATCTATATTTTTATATTAATATTTAAATATTTCTTAATTCTGTTGCAATAGTTATGATACTTTAAAAAAAATGCTTCATTAGGCTATATCCTAAACTAAAACTGTTTTGTGATAGGTGACAATAAAATGAAATGTGCTATTTACATTATTAAAATACATCACTAGGCTGAGAAAAATTGTATCCTAATAGTGATAATGCAGTATGACAAGGCATGCTAATGATATTTACAATTTTTACAACTTTCCTTAGTGAGACTAAAAGAGAGAAAATACGCATATTTATTTAGGCTTTGAGACTGCAAAGTCATCCATGCTTTCCCAACTTCATGGTAGAAGTTCCATTTATTTAAATCTGTTGTTTGCAAACCAAGCATTAAACATATGAATAAGCTTCGGCAACATGAATAATAAGAAAATGATCTCAATTTTAACATTTTCTATTTGGTAAATTTCTAGTAGATCTAATAAATTCCTGTGGACTCCAATCTAAAAATGAAGACACATAAAGATTTTGAAGCTATAAACAGAAACAGTAGCCTTCTCTTTTTTCTCTTTTCTTTTTTTCTTTTTTTTCTCTTTTCTTCTCTTTTCTGTGGAGTTAATAGTTTAGGAAACCTAATTTACATTTCTTCCTTTTTTTTTTTTCCTTCTGCATCATATGAAGAAAACTGGGGAATGCTAAGAATAAACAAATGTTCAAAGATAGAAAGAAATACATATTTTTGCCATAAACTTTTATATGATTTGAGAAGAGAATGGAAAAAAAAAAAAGAATTCAACAGTCTCTGAAAATAACTGAAAAGAAGATAAATATCGAAGTGATTATATGAAGACAGTAAAAGATAAAATGGTGCAACAATAACATAATAGCACTTATATTGTTTGCAGAGAATGTAATTTGAACATACAAATTTATTTTTATTGTAATAATTCCTTCTGATTAGTGGGCAGCAATTATTAATGATTCTAGAGGTAGGTATTTTTGGGGGGCAGAAGATGCACTGGGGATAGAATTTGATCCAAAAATTTAAAAGAAGCTTCTTATCCACTTGATGAATTTTCTTACACCACATTTTCTTACACCACAAGGAAAAAATGACTTGGATTCCCTGAATAGTCAATGGAAAGATAGACATGATCTACATTTAAAAACCTAGACCTAATTATCCCATAATCACAGAATCACAGAATCTACAAGGTTGGAAGGGACCTCTAGAGATCATCTGGTCCAACCTTCCCGCTCAAGCAGG
>JAUBOD010000140.1:506421-520614 GCA_032353885.1 Nothura maculosa
ATCCCCTTTGATGATTGGCTGATCGCTTGGTGCCATGCTGCAAGCCACTGTGCTCAGATCCTGGTTTTCCCCCACATATACTTCACTGCTGGTACTATGCCATTACAAAAGCTCCCTTGTTCCCTTCCAGGCCTTGCTGGTACACTTCATTGTGGCCCTTAACGATTCCCCCACAATAGCCCTTAACGATTCCCCAACAACTATTAGAGTTGTTTTAGAAAATGCAATTACCCGAACTGGGAAATAAATTTTCTTTAAATGTCTTTTTTCACATAAAATAATAACTTTTTTTTTAAATTTCATAGGCTTAAGTTTCAGAAAGGGAAGATATGTTAATGTCCCTAAGCTTTTCATTTAATATTTCCTTTGTCTTTTCTTTTTTTTTTTTTTTTCTTTTCTCTCAGAAATGTATTGGCTTGGAAAAATGTTTTTTTTTTTCTTTACTCATTAAGCAGTAATAGATGAAAATAAAATTGGACCACAGAAGGTAATAATGCCAAAATGACAACTTGTACATAGAATAACTGAAGTATCCATGTCAGAAACAGCAGAAAAGCCTTAGAAATAGAATACAATCATAAGTTACTGTTAAGACTATATTCCATAGTGAAATAATTCCTGGATTCCATTTAAAATTAGAAGAATCTTGAAAAGTTCAAAGTTCTTGAAAAGTAAGAAAAAAACAAACAAACAAAAAAACCCTCTCTTTAACAGAAGAGCTCAGAAAGTTATTCAGGCATTTTTTTTTTTTTTTAACTCTTTAGTTAAAACAATAGCTCCTTCTCTTGGAGCAGTAATATGGATGTTGGATTGGTGCAGCTGTTTGAATCCATTGTGGAGTCATTGCATGAAAGCTCCAGGCTGCCACGGTTCGCTCTACAGCTGAGGTGGCCTGAAGAGCACCCAGTTTCCTGGGTCTGTGCAGGAGCCTTCGCTTTGCTTATGTCTGTGTCTGAGCAGAAACCTATGAAAAGAAGTCTCCATCCAGCCAAAATACTAACACCACCTAATGAGTGAATACTTTATATATGTCTAAATGGTGTGATTCTCTCCTTGGGAGTATGTCATCTGAATGCCACCTTGGCAACATTGCTGTATTAAGGATTCATGCACTGTGTCAAAAATAGCCTTTTGCATCCCACTCCAAACTGCAAAGCATATCTCCACCTTGTCATGAACGATCATGACATAATTTTGTTTATATAATGCAATTCAGATACTTAAAAGAAAAAGTAAAGTTATTACAATATTTGACAGAAGGCTATAAAACCTGAATATGTTTGAAATAATAACTGCACCATAGTGATTTAATTATTAGCCCTCTGGTCAGAGTCATAGATGCACTAACTAAAATGGTATTTTCCTGCTTGCAACACACATTCCTCCTTGGACCAGAGATTGCTTTTAATGTCTTGAAGTGCAGCCAGCTTAGCACATCTGTGCACTTGCACTTCTAAAAGAGGGGAGGCAAGCATCTTATCCACTATGTGATGAATATGTCAAAAAGGATTTCTAAAAATAGACTAGAAGGGACTGATAAGCTTTGGGTTAAAAGTTCATAGAATCACAGAATCTTCAAGGTTGGAAGGGATCTCTGGAGATAATCTAGTCCAACCTTCCTGCTCTAGCAGGAATACCTAGAGCACGGAGCACAGCTTGGCATCCAGGTGAGTTTTGAAGACCTCCAGAGAAGGAGACTCCACAATCTCCCTGGACAGCCTATTCCATAGCTCTTTCACCCTCACAATAAAGAAGTTATCCTCACATGGAAATAATCTATTCTATACATTCAAATATTCTGATCTTCTAGCAATTAAAATCAGTAAGGAATAGTGCTATAAAGTATAAAAGACTTTAATCTTTTAAAAATATTACAAAGGTTACAAATTATGGAACCAGACCTCACACAATGATGAATGTTACATTTCAGCAACGGGATGTTTGTTTTCCTTTCAAGAGAAAATAATAGGCTGTTGTCTCTGTGAAGATACTCAAAAATATTGCTTCTCTGGTTTAGTCTTCCTATATATAATGTTTTCATTATCTGAGCTCATCTCTTTTGCTCCAAATAAAGACTGTAGTCAACTAATCACAGGATAGTTTTCACACAGAAACTGCCTTAAGTTAAAGAGAAATCATTCTTCAGGATATGACTTAACTTTCATCTGAGAGACACTATGAAAAAGAAGAGACTATTCTTCCCTAAATTAGTGGCTTATTTCTTCCCTAAATTAGTGGCTTTTCCTCACATGGAAATGGAACTGCCTGTTTCAACTTCTACCCATTACCCCTTGTCCTGTCACTGGCTACTGAGAAGAGCTTGGCCCCTTTCTCCCTGTATTTGCCCTTCATGTACTTACACATGTTAATTAGATTTCCTCTCAGCCTTCTCTTTTCAAAGATAAACAGGCCCAACTTAGTCTCTCCTCATGCAAGAGATGTCCCAGTCCCTTACTCATCTTTCTCTCTCTCTGCTGGACCCCTTCTAGAAGCTCCACATCCCTCTTATACTGGGGAGCCCAGAACTGCACACTGGGGAGCCCAGAATTGCAGACCAGAACTGTTGACCAGATTTAATATAACAAGTGAAGAATGGATATAATTCACAGAAGCAGAATTTAAAAGGAAAAGTTTTTGTTCAAGTGCATTTGATCTGAGGACTTCACAAGCTCCATACTCAAAGGAGAGTACTACAACACAGCCCATGAGATCATCTGAAAAAAATGTTTTAAATACTCGAAGATATTTGAAAAACATAAAAGTTAGAGCGTGTATGTGCTGCCTGTGAAGCAAAATTGAATTATACCTATGTTGAAGCCTACATCTTAACTTGTTTTAGGAAATCTGGTGTTCCAAAATAAGGTTTCAAAGCATTTTGCATTGGTAGTTTTTATTCTGCTCTATTCTTTTATTTCATTAAGAATAGATGAAAAATAGAGTGGGTGGATTGGATTCCTTCTGGGGCATATATCAGAAATGAAAACTCAAGGACCTGAAAGCATAGTTAGGTGTCATGTTAGATGAAAGAAGGATAGACTGTCTTTCCAATAAGAATATTTTAAATGCTTCTTTTCTCTTTCTCCTGAAGTCCTCTTAGGCAAAGTTTGACTACCTGTAACTTCTTTTTGAGATGAGAATTTTGTATATAAGAAGAAAAAAACATTAATATTGTAGCATTTATTAGGGATAGTGACTTATTTTTAGTCATTTTTCCTAATCTTAAAGTCAAGTTTATCTGCTAGATGATAAGGAAGATAATAAATTTCAGTTCATTGAAATGAAATAAGATACTCTCATATAAACTGTATTTTTATTTCTTTGAGATTCATGTGATGATAGTGAAAAACATTGCAACAAAGAACAATATATTCAGCTAGCTCCTGACACTTGAATGTTCTAGTCCTTTTCAATAGAAAAAGGGAAAATGAAAAGCAGTAACTAAATGGACTCCAAGTAAATGGTATTATGGTTAAAACTCATAAGACAGAATTGCTCCATGGTCAGCATTTTGGAAATACGATGTTTCTTCAGGGGCATAAACAGAGAATGAACTATTATGATTATGATAAAAGCATATTTTTAATTTTTCTAAAAGGGAATAATCTTTCCTACAGAAAGCAAATAATGTGATAAAGGCTGTATGAATCACCTATTAACATAAAAGCTTTATCAAGCCTCAGGAACTGGTCTAAGATCTATTAACAGTTCAGTGTGGCTCTGCTGTGCTATGCACAGCTGAATATCAGGGTTACAAGGGTTACAGTAGTGTTGGAGGAGGTCAATAGTGCTGATCTTTATACAATGTAAGAACAGACCAGCAGCTGAATGCTACTGCTGACTCCACACTTCAAAGACTGCACAGAGGCAATATTTATGAGTGGCCATGTGCTGCAACTGGTGGTACTACAGGGATACAAATCCAAAAATAAATCTCATGTGTTACTGAAATCAATTAGAATTTCATTGTCACACTGCAACACCAAAAATGCTGACCTTTCTCACTTACAAAATAAAATACAACCATATTCATTTGCTAGTAGAAGCATTTTCAGATAACATAGTGCTATACTTGATCAGAAGCAGTAAACTATTTATAAAATAGCATAATATATTCAATTAAAAAAAAGAAATAAAAATTTGAAAAAGATATATAGAAATAAAGATTTTTAAAAAACAATTAGAGGTTAGTTCGAAATATTTATAGGAAAGTTGCATGTTCTTGAAATAGAAAGAAGATAAACCTAGATGCATTAGTTAATCACAGAAAAGCTGTGAGGCATAAATAAGATTTAAATTGTTCTTAACATCAGTTAAGGATGGAAAAAAACAATTTTCAGGTGAAGTCTTTTCAAGAGAATGATGGAAGCATTAGTGAAATTATGTTGTGTTTTATTGATGAAATATTTTATGGAATACACGTAGTGAGAAATCCTCATCATCTAAACAAGAAAAGTTAAAAAAAAGTTTAAACTGAACTGATGGAAAGAATAACTGTGAAGAAAGTGTGTTTTATTTAAAGAGACTAGAATAACTTAACCAAATAACTGAAGCTTAGTGGAAACACAGTTTTCTAAGTACCTACATTTCTAAGCATCTAAACATTTTCCAAGTACCACACTTTTCTAAACATCTAAGAGAGGCCACAAGAAGTATTTAAACAAAAAGATAATGTTGAGCCATGAATGAATGTTTGCAGAATTGCAGAAAATAACTACAGATTGAAATGAGAATAATGTCAGATTGAAATATGATTGGAAAAGTGAAGTTCTAAGTTTGAAATAGCTTCTGTTAAGAAATGACTAGTTATAACTTGTAAACTCCTTGAATATATACAAGATTATATGATGCAATGGCATGAAACTGTAAAAATCTTCTTAAGTGAAATATTTTTGGTCTTTAACCCATCTCTTAGAAGAAATCTAAGGAAAAACATTGCAATAACTCCTCAATTTCTTTTTCTTCATAGTTACTTCATACATTTGTTATTCTGAATTTGGAGGATTATTTAATGAGAAACAATAACATATTTTTATCTTAAGAAAATTCACATAATATATGAAAAAAAGAAAAAATGCTATAGATTCCACAATTTTGTTGAAAATAAATATTAACTTTGTAAAAAAAAAAGAAAAAAAAAAGTGCCCAGTATGCTAAAAGGATAAAAGGAGATTTCTTCATGCCAAAAAAAAAACCAAAAACCAAAAAACAATTACTAAATGAAACAATTTGGGTTATTTATGGTATTACAAAGTAATACCTGTGTTCTTTTCCAGAGCCTTTAAAATGGATTTTAATTAGTAGAATGTCAAGAAATAGAAAATAAAGAAAATAATTTACATTAACCACCATCTATATGAATTAATCCTCTCTCCAGGCATGTATATAAGTGAGAGGAAAAAAATGGAGAAAAATGCATTCATTTAACAAAATATTGATTCTTTTATATAAGGTGATTCAAGGAGAAATCTTTTTGTAATTCATGATAATTTATCTGTTGCTTCTTTGCATCCTTCCACCTCTCCATATGCTCCTCATTGAGACTTCTAGGTTTAACAGTAAATGTACTGCAAATTAACAAAATGGTTCAGCTTTTATAAGGGCTGTAGGGACTAGGGATTTTCATTCACTGCCAAATCTAAGACTGGAAAATAGGGAGCACAAAGGTGTGCAAAGTGACTTCTCCCACTAAGATGCAGAGGAACAAATGCTGAATCTGGGCTTAAGTGTCAAGGGAAAACAGAAGTGATGATAAAACTATTTGTGATGTGGCCATGAACGATTAGGAGGTCTGTATAGCAGATATGGCTGGAAAATAATATAATGATAACGTCATAAGCAATAACATAATGCAAAATAAGGTATACAACAACAACAAATGTGAATTTGGTTCCAAACCTGGAGCTAAATTATAAGCAAGTACATTTCCCAAAACTGTCCAAAACCACTGGTTTCAGCTGGAGATCTGAACAAAGTGATTAGATCATGAAAAAACAGATATACTTTTCTATTGTTCCTATTTTAACAAGGATTAAGATCAAGATTATGGGAGAAATTTAGCTGTTTTGTAATTTCATACTCAATATACGTCTGTCAAAAAATTACTTTTTTACCCTCACTGAATTCATATTAACTCCTGATATTAGTTATCTTTTCCCCTAACAAGTACATAATTCTTAATTCTGTTTATTGTCTTAATATTGTCAATTCTTAATATTGTCTTAATATTGAACATCATTTTGATGTTCTCTTTTATGCATCATTAAAACAATTTGTGTTAAAAAGGTTTGTAAATTATTCTAATGTAACAAATCTAAGAAATAGCTGAGAGAGAATACCTGCTACAAGGCATTGGAAAAGAGATACTTAGAGATTAATAATATTAAAACCATGAGCACAAGATAGTTTTCAACAAAACCTGTGTTTTAGTCTTACACTTTTCCTGCATTGAATAAGAAACTCAAATATAAATCAGTCTCTGGCCTGGCTGTAATGATTTATTATTCAAGTGATGGAAAATAAGGTGATTTTTGATATGATCAGTTATGCTGAGGGCTGAATAGGAATTTATAGAATCCATCCATATAGTTACAAAAATCTATTTTTTTTTGGTTTTTCAATATTTTATTTGATTTGACCAATATGTTCTTAATAATCAGTCAGTGGCTTCTAGCAGAACTTGTGAATGCAAATTAAAGTGGTTGACAGGGCAGCTGCCAACTTGCTTTTAAAGAGAGCCCTATTATAGTTCTTCCTTAGAACAGAGATTTGTTTTGATAAGAAATTGGCCTTTCAGGCCAAAGGAAAAGGAAAGGGAAGGAAAGGATAAAACTAGGCATTCCCTTTGAAAACAGTGCTTTTCATTTTGCTTTTGGTTATTAACTTTGCTTTTGTTTTGATTAATGTTTACACAAGTTTTTTGTTTTTGTTTTATTTTGGTTTTGTTGTTCTTTATTCCTACACCCATTTTCTTTGGTTTATTACAAAGATTTTTTTTTTCTTTTTTTGTATTTGGTTTCTACTTTTTCTTACTCTTAATGTGATATTTTTCTCAGTAGGCACAGTGCTCAGGACATAACCATACAAATGCTATGGGACCTTCAAGGCACTCTGCAATGTCATGTGGTGATTTTCATAATCAATTTGGTTTTCTGAAAGTCTTTGTATCTAGACCTGACCTCTACCATTTTATTCAAATATAATGAGAGGTAAAAAATAATTCTAGTCATTATCTTCCTAAGAAAATAGTTTCGTTATGCAATGGTTATCCCTTCTGTGCAGCTGGACACGTACCTAGCAAAGAAACCATGTACATTGTGATGTTCAGTGCTGCAGAGCCTAATATTAAGTAATTTAGTTCAAGCATAGAATATGCAGGCTGATCACAGAGAGAAAAATAAAGCTTCAGAGTAGTCGACATAATGAAGCTTGTAACAATGAAAGTTAGAGAAAAGACTGTTTCTGAAATTCTGATTTCTCCATAAATTCTGATTTCTCCATAAATTCTGATTTCTCCATGTATTCTCAGATCTCCTATGCTATTATTAGCTTTCACCAAAGAGTGGAGCTTCCTTATGCTATAATGAAGCAGGCATATACATATAGTCCATTAAATCTAAAAATAGTCTAAGATCCTTTTTTCTTCCTGTTTATTTTCTGAGAAGTGAAAGTTGGAATGTTGTTTTTAGTTTGTTGTAATTCACCATCAAAATGAGATATTTTAAGTGACTATACAAAATGATACTTCAGCATCCTATATTAGCTTTTCAACTTTAAGTCTCTGCTGTAGTCAAATGTTTTTGCCTATGTACTAGGAGCTAGGGACTACCACATTACAACTTAGTAAGTCTGAGATGGCATTCTATAATTAACAGATGAAGGCAAGTAAGAAATAACTACTTAGCATCTCCTTGCTAATCTGATTTACCTCTGTGAAATAATAATATGACCAAAGTTGAAAAGTTCTGTTGATGGAACAAGGATAAATGTTACCCAGGCCAACAGAAATAAATGATAAATATAGATGATTGCTGATATGCCTGAAAGAAAGGCATGTGTGTTGGGATACCAGAGAAAACAAGAAAGACTTCAGGGACATAAACATGGTATTACCACAGTCGCCAGATTCACATTAGAAAAGACTTGGTCCCAAGTGGAAATTAAAGGCACTGAAGTACGGATTTTATTACTATCCATATTTGAACTCAGATAGAGTTGCAAAAATTTTACAGTAATATGTTTTCATATTAACAAAACTCATGTGAGCCTACAGGCTTACTATACATAATGAAATTCCAGTTGAGATTTTCTGTGTCATTGTAGGTGGACTTAAAATGACAAGCTTCCTAGTGGGAGTTATTTGAAAAAAAAATAATATACAGATAGGTTATGAGATGCAGAAAAGGCAAGAAGGAAGAGGTAAAATATATCCAGTTAATTTATTCAGTGCCTTCACTGGCCACTGGACTATCTGGCTTTCATCTTTGTTTGAAAATATCTGCTGGAAGCTTTCAAGTCCTGTGATACCCTGGGATTTCTGAGCACAGATGATTTTCATGAGAAGTGAGCCTCAAATATTCATTTTGCTTTTACTGACTGAGCCTCATTCATCAGAACGGCAGCCTCATTGATATTCTGTACTTGACTTTGCTGTTTTTTCTTTTCCTTTTAATATAATGAAACAAACATCATTGTATAATTTAAAACATATAGCAGAAAGCTCTAATTGAATTTGGCACATTTTCCAGAGATTATTTGAGACATAGTAGAAGTTAATCTGATCTTCCAGTTTAATGCCTGAGAAAGGGGAGACAAATCTAAGTAAGATATATGTCTCAAAGGAAGCAATTAGATAAAGCAGACATAGTGTTCTTCTAATCCTATAAGGGACAATATGTTTCCTTATCTGAGTCCATGCTGACTGCCAATGACTATAATGCACAGTTCCCTTTGGCAGAAAAAGAATTTTTCCATTTCTTGCTCCAAGAATAAATTTACTGAGACTCTTTTGTTTTGCTTGAATTGTACATTACTTTTTAGTGTGTTATTTAATATTTTTAAAGGTCAGTCCTGTAAATTGAATAAAAATATTTTAAAACTGAATACATAGATACCAACTAGGGATATTAGTGATATAAACATGGTTCATAAACATATTGAAAAATATTTACAAATGAAATTAAGAAAAGGTACTTGGCTACCAAGTGTGCTGTTAACACTCTGATTCTTTCCAGGTCTTTCTATTCTGGAAATAGCAGAACTTTAAAATACATGTTACTTAGTGCTTAAAGCCAAAAACAAAATAAAACATTAAAACTTGCTCCTAAATAATTACCCAGGGATGAAAGTACTGATGACAGGGAAAGGAAGGCACAACTGCTGTTACACTCCAATCTTCCTTCAAAACAATAGCAAGGCAAAAATAATAATTAAAAAATGCAATAATGAACGTGTCAACTTCTTTTCTGTCACGAATTTCAGAGATATAAAACTTATAATCAGCATTAGATTTTAACTCATATTGCAAATACTGGAAGTTTTAAAAGGCAATTTTGAATGTGGTATTTACAAAAGTCATTGAAGAAGGTTTAGCTTAGTGACAAGAGGCTGGGATCCATAGGACCAGAGGGATTCCAGTGGAAAGAGCCCCCTAGTCCAGCTTTGGTCATTTTTCCACCATTAGCAGATCAGACTCCTTGCAGTATGCTGGAAAAACAAAGTGTAGTTGAAAAAAGGAATGACTGTTTTTATTTAATAATGGTAATATGCATACATGCTATATGCACATATGTACAAGATACACATGTACACACAATATACAAAATATATTAACATTTTTAACTCCATGCAAATGAGAGACCAAAGATTACCTAATTCAAGATTTCTAAGACCTTTAAAAGGAATATTAGTCTACCAGTGCTACGAATGAGGGGATTCACCAAAAACCTGCACATGGGAATTAAATTATACGTGACAGCCTATTATCAAATTTTGAGGCACTTCCAAAGTGATTATCTTTTAGAATAAATAAACAATATAAAACTATTTATTATATTCATTTGAAGTTGCTGTGTTATGTTAAAGTGAGCACCAACAGTGTTTTTGTTGGTGATGGCTAACAGCAAATTAAATTTTTGGGGCAGTTTTTTCAAATATAACTTAAAAGTTTACCACTATTGAAATCAATGGATCTCCAAAACATTGATCTCCAAAGTTTTTAAATTTAAACAGTGATCTAAACAATTAATTTTAAAGGGATAAATGCTAAATTAAAGGCCATAGAAAAGAATGTGAAAGAAATATTAAAGACATGCATAGCTACTTTTGTGAAATACACTTTTATTCTAATTCCTTAAGTTGGAAATTCTTTGAGCTGAAAATGAGGAGAGCCAAAGAAACTCTAGCCTTGTCCATTTTCTCTCTTTCATCATGTGTATTTGTTTGCATAATACAGAAGAGCAGCAGGACAGAGTAATTATGGCAATCAGTCTCTGAACACATTAATCTGCTCTAAACTGCAGGGAGTAAATGATGCAGAAAGAATTCCAGCAGAGAAATATTTCTTTTGTTTGTGGCAAATCTCATACCAATTTTGAATCATGCAAGGACAACTTGTAATTTTTTCATGGTTGCCTAGGCATCAGCAATTAAAATACCTGGTAAAAAATGTTTGATTTGAAGAGGTGTATAAAGCATTAGATTATTTAGCTAATGAACATACTATTGTAAACAATAACAAAGATGCTTCTTTGTTTACTCTTATGAAGAATAATTCTTATTAATCATCAGATTCTTCCAATAGACTGTAACTAACGGTGTCCAATATTAAATGAGATTAATTACTTGATTTTTCTTTTTCTTTTCCTTTCATTCCTTTGTTCTTGTTTTTATTTTATTTTTTTATTTGCTTTCCTTCAAGATCCTCTTACTCTACATAAAAAAAATTCAGAAGTTACTAAGATAAAAGTTAAATTTACTTGAAAAAGTTCACCTTAGGGGGATGAAATGGTTTCTTACTTTCATATCTAGTTTGTGAATACTTTCAATAAAAAAGGCAGAAGAGCGAAAATATTTTTTTTAATAAGACTCCAATTTGAATTGAATTCGATTTAATGGTACCAAAAAGAGAACTAAAAAAGAAGCAAAACTTTTATACCAGAGATAAAGATATGTAAAAATCCCATCATATATTTCATTTCAGATTACTCCAAACGGCTTCTCAGTCTCCCTAATTCTCTTTTTCATCAAAAAAAAGATGAAAAGATAAAAAAAGAGAATTTCAGTCATTTTTTTCTCTTTTCCAACTACCTGTACGCCTTTCCCTGTCTTCAGGCTTGCAGTGAAAATATTATCTCTTTACTGTATTTCATTTGAGGATTTTGGTTTGGCCAGTTTTTCTAAGAAGGAAAAAAAAAAGAAAAAAAAAGAAAAAATATAGCTTGCATATACTTTTCAGCTATTCAAGTCATAATATAGCAGAGTGGAGTACAGAATGCTGGTGAGCTGATACTGATATTCTGAGTATGAATGCAATAAGGATGCTCTGTGTACCTGACTTGGGAGAGTGAAATGAACAATAGAGTATAGTAAGAAGACATTTATGATAATCCCACTTTCCAATTCCATGTGCCTAGTGCGTTCTAGTTTTTGCATACTGAATTCCTTACAGGGACAGAATGTGTACAGCTGTCACAGTCTAATAATGTCTATAATAGCTTAATGGTTTAAATAAAACTAAATGTCTGAATTTTCATGCTTACTTGGCATTAATTCACACTTTATGAATGTTTTATTCTGAGAGATAAGGATCACTGTAAGCTATTGAGTAGTTTTCCCCACACAGCCAAGTAAATTGAACCAAAAAAGCAATTTAACAAGGTAAAACTGTGAAATTAAATAGATTCTTATATATACATACATATATATATATATATATATATATGACAGGTCATTTCCTCAGAAAAAGAATAGCAGAAGAATCTAGACTATGGTAGCATTTGTATCTGTTAAATGGGAAATAATTTATTGGACTAAAATATACGAGCATTAATATAAGAATTTTAATGTGTAAATGGGCCTATCTAACAAGAAGAAAGAGGAAGATAAAGTTGGAAAGTGGTTGCTGGTAACGTTCCTCAAACAATAGAGTTCCTCAAACAAGTATAAACTTTGGAAATAGGTTTGTATCTTTTTTTTTTCTTTATTAATGACCACACCACTGTAAAGCATCAGCCTTCAAGAAAGAATATTCTGTCAAGACAGAATAATACCAGAATACCAGGAAAAAAATGCATGACTGTATGGAGGTTTTTCTCATATCAGTGAGAATAACATTAATAGAAAAGTGAATTACTGGAGAAGATGGTGCTAAAGTCATGGCTTCTTAATTCAGAAACAACAAAATACGAAATTACAAGTATTTTGGTTAATTTCAAAATAAGCATGTATAACCAACACAATGCAACTGCACCAAAAATAAATAAATCTATGATAAATGAGGCACATACAAGGCATTAGTAATAGATTATCTTTATTCTTATGATAAAAATACATATATGAAGGCATATGTTATGTATGAATATATATAAGAATATGAGTTCTGTTACTCGCATTAAAAAATCCAAAAATGCAGACAAATATCTAAAAGATTTTTCTCCCTGGCAGGAAAAACGTTCCCTGAATAGGATTGCTATATAAAAACACTGTAGGTTGGCAGGTGGTAAGAAGAGAACTGAACGTTTAAGAGTTATTTGTTTTGGACATTAGGGAATAAAAATTTTCAAATAAGAAGGGTAGCTAGGCACTATAATAAATTCTGGAAAGTCTTTTTATCCTCATGACCAGGTAAAGAGTTTTTCTAGCTAATATATACCACATGAACTTTAATCTATACATATTTTGGCATATAAATAATAGCTGATTTTTTTTGTGAAAATAGTTCTCCAAATTATATGTATATATAGATAGATAGATGTAATAAAAAAGATCTAAATGTCACTTTGGAGAAACCTGAAATTCCTTTGCCTGTATAAAGAGCTGCTTGTAGTTTGATAAAATGTTTATCAAATTTCTGCTAATGAAAGTGCCCTCCAAAGTCACAAAAATCAAATTATTAATTATTAAAGCAGTTTTAACTAACACACAGTCAAACCAGAAACAGAAATACATACAGTGCCTTAAGAGACAGGAGTTGGGCAAGGAAAATAAAAAACCTAGAAGAAGCTGCAAACCTAGAAGAAGCTGTATAAGTGTTTATATGTTACCATGAAGCAGTCTATGGCCTTAAAATGAGTAATGTTACACCATTTTATAATGAAAATAGTAATAGGCTTTTAGATGAAGAAAATAATTGGATCTCAGGCACAAATATTTTCAAGAGTGTATTAAACCACTGTTTGTTATCTCTGAAGAAGTATTAAATAAAATTCTACAGGCACTACACAAAGCAGCTGGTAAGCACCAAGCAGATATACTTAAGTGTTTTAAATCTCCTGTGCACATATCTTGGGAAACAGTATCAAGGACTTAAACCATACTTGTGAAATGAGATGAATGTCTCGTGAAACGCTGAAAGATGAATGTATTAGGAAAACTGACCTGTCAGGGTTTACCAGAAAGGTTTCTGATATCTATAAATATTCATCTTATAATGATTATTAAATGTAGTAAGACCAAAACTGATGATCTTTTACTTATGTTCTCCCTACGTATCTTCTTTATATGTTAATTTTAAGAAATTAGATCATTCTCGAATCTCTGCAAAACTGTTTGGTCCTGTACCCTTTAGGGATATCAGCACATGCACTTCAATAAGGTCAGTAGTAAATGCCAAGAAAAAAATCATTATCTTTTTGAGTGTGCACAAATGTATAAGGTTAAAAATTGAGATATATACTAGCAGAAGTAGCATGGTGAAGTCTATGCCTCTTTTTGGGAAGTATTTTCACAGGAAACTGAACTTTTCTTTTTGAAAGACCTAAGATTCTTAACTGCTTTGGATCCATGCTTTCAAATGGGAGCCTATATGCATTATTTTAAAATAAAATAAATAAAATAAAATAAAATAAAATAAAATAAAATAAAATAAAATAAAATAAAATAAAATAAATCTGTGCAAAATTGCTAAATGAAATTTTATTTGGAAAAAGAAAAAAAGAAAAAAAAAGCCAGAATCAATTAACAATTTGAGAAAATTAA
>JAUBOD010000140.1:528103-544819 GCA_032353885.1 Nothura maculosa
TAGCCACAAAGTCATCCTTTCATTACTTACATTCTTAGTAAATGGGTATTTACAATGTTCAGTATTACAGGGGGTGGACATCACCTGGATTCTTCTTTTGGTGAACAAACCTGTTTATTACAAAATCCATAGTGTTGGATTAGTTTCATTAATGCTGAAAATGTCTTTATTAGCCTAAGAGTGGATAGTATTCAATGTCAAATGAGTGCTATTAGAATCTCACTTTTCATACTAGAATCATCAATAATCATTATATTTTCTGACAGTGGGCACTGTAATGTATTTTTTCTTCATATAGGTATTATTTAAATAATATGCATAGAACATAAATATTTTTTGATGCATATGCCTCATAGAAGCTATACTCTTAAGTCTTACTATAGGAATTTATTCAAAGAAGAAGTAATTACTATTGATATTATTTATCTCTCTAGTAAAAGGACAGATAAGTCCTTTAAGAATCTCTATCAGACTTTGGAGCAGTAATCACTGTCATTTGCCATTTGTCATGGTCCTGAGGGCACTAATAGTAAGTAGTGACCCTGACCAGCCTCAATGGAAATGCCTGGCACTCACTGCCTACCTGTAGCCTCCACCTCAATCTATCCTGTGGTTATCAGTCCCCATATGATACTGCAGCAGTGTCAGCTCCATTCTCCACATGGCACTGCCTTGTGGGGAAACCTTTAACCTTGTACTTATAGTATGTCCAGGAGGCCCCTCAGATGTCTCTGCAGATCATCCCCAGTTCCATCCCCAGTCCTTTTGCCTTTTTCTGAAACCCTGGGGGAGACCTTGATACACAGGCAAGTTTGTGACTCAGGATGGTGCAAGAGGAGATTGCCCTGGGATGTTCCCAAGAGTTTTTGTACCATGAGTCTATCTAACACAGCTAGAGTCACCATACTGTGAGGTTGCTGTAGCCTTCCAATGACCCAATGTTTGCTGAGCAAACATAGTCAGCAAAGGAGAAGTGACATGGTATATTGACACTGAAAGCATCTAGATATCATGAAATTTTGCACTAGGTTATCTGTCGAATATATTCATTTGTTGGTTGAACATCTGTAGCTGTTCATCTGATCATATTTGCATCACCTGATGGTATTTGTTGAACATCCATATGGTAACCATGGACCTTCCTGTTGAGCATCACATTGCTGTCCCTACTGTTATTAACTAAGGCCACCTGTGCTACTATGCCACTGTAGTCTGGCATTGTCCAATTGAATAATGAATTAAGACCAGAAATGATAAAAGAAAGTAGGCTACCTCTAACTGGGCTCAGGCTCACCATGAGCTGGCCTGCTGACTTGACAATCCACCCATCAGCAGGGACATGCCTAATGCCAACTGTCAGAGAGAACCTGAGTCATCTTGGCACATCTTGAATCTCATGAGAACTACCTGGGGAAAATTATACCAGATGCGCCATCTATAACGACAAGGAAAAGGTGAGAACTGTTGTGTCATGCATCTGTGGCTTCACCGTAGAGCTATAATAGATGTATTGTATTTTAAGTCTCATTATATTTCTAGGTTTACAGTACTTTTTAGCTTTATTATGCTTTCAGATTATCTGCTATCGTTAGTGTTGTCCAGCTTCTGTCATATGTGTATAACTGCTTAGATGCAATAAATTCTTGTACTTGACAGATTATGATCTCAAGTTCATTGTGGCTAACCTCAGAACCTGAAATTTCCAAGATGTTCCTGTGGTGGCTCATCACAGGCCACAGATCCAGCTGATTACTCACAGTACTGAGGACTACCAGCCCTGGCTCTGAAACCATGTGCAGACTCAGTGGAGTAGTGTCCCACTGATTTACAAAACATTATTATATCAAGAACATCATAAAACAAATTTTCCAAGCTCTCCAAAAACTTGTTTCACAATGTTCTTGACATACTGATTTGCAATCAGCCTTCTTCAAAATTCCCTTCCAAAACTTCTTTCTATCATGAGGCCTTCGTGATTTCAGCATTTTGAAGTGGTTTGGTAAAGGAGTTTGTGACAGTATTCAAGAAGATGACTAGCTCTAACTTGAGCACTACCTAGCTCAACAGACCTGAGAAACAATTAGATTTAACAAATAAAACTGTGTGGAAAACTGAGTGGACTCTCCCTTTATTTGAATAAAGTTTTAGGTCTTGGACAGCAAGATTTTTCTGTACAATTGGAGGCTCATCTGGGATCCTTCCACCCTCTGGGAACAGCAGAGGGCGATCGGAGTCGAAGACATGCCTCACCAGAGCTTTTGCTGATCGACTCCCTTCGATGGTGGCCGGCACCACAGGACTGATTGGGTTCCCGAGACTTACCAGAGACAGACGAACAGCGGATCAGGGGGATCCATAGGTAGGGCTGGACCAGGTCCGATGGAAAGGACCACATGGTACCACTAAGTCCGACGGAAAGGACTAGGTCTGACGGAAAGGACTGGGTCTGACGGAAAGGACCCCAAGGCAGTGCTAAGTCCGATGCAAGTCCTGCTTGGGAGTGGGTCAGGAAAATAAATGTTAGGTCTGTAGGAGCCCAGGAGAGGTGGCCAGACCTACTGAGCCAAGTGTTTAGTTAATAACCTATACAGAGTCCAATGTGTTTCCAAAGATGATGAGAGTATGAGTATAGAGGTTAGTAAACATAAAATATCTCCTCTTAAAAAAAAACACACAAGAAGTTTGGACGTGAATAGAATACACACCACAAGCTTGTATCTTTAATGAGCAGGACAAAGGAAGCCAGACAGGTGGGAGACTGAGTGGAGCCAGGAGTAGGGGAGAGAGTGCTGGGGAGCCTGGAGCGAGGGAGACACAAAGAAGCTAAGTGATGTGAGGTGCGAACAGGTGGGGGGAGGCACCGAGGTGGGTGTAGGCGGCCGGGCAGGCTGTGACTCCTGAGTCCCTTGGCCAATGGGAAAAGGAGAGGGCACCGTGGGTGGGAGATGAGGATAAAGGGGAGGCTGCATGCCCTGGCAACCTGAGAGCTCCACAGGGATATGCCCAGTGAACTCTCCCTTTATTCAAATAAAGTTTTGGGTCTCCTCTGTCTCCTTTTGGACATTCAATTCTTGGACAGTGAGATTTTTCTGCACGCTATAATTTGTTGGGACACAAACCAGTAATTCTTCACATTTATGTATTTTCAATTCGGCACTTCAATTTGTAAGACAAGCTAAGGGAATAAAGTCATATAACAACTAATAAGACAGAAAGGGCAATAAGCAGTACAGGCAGGGTTTTTCAATATTTTTGAAAAGCTTTGTTAAAATTGTTCCTGCTGGAAATACATAAAGAAGAGAATGTGAGCAGCTATTTTCAAATGGATATTTTCTTTGAAAAAAGAAAAAAAAAATGCTGAAACATATAAATCACTCTCTAACAAATGAGATGGCTTAATTTGTATATCTTAGGTATTTGGATAACCTCCTTCACTCCCATTCTCTGGCCTATTTGCCTGGGGACACACACACAGAATTACAGAATCACAGAATGACTGAAATTGTAAGGGACCTCTGGAGATCATTTAGTCAACTGCCCCGCTCAAGCAGGGTCATTGCCCAGGGATGTGTGGAGGTAACCTTTGAATATCTCTAAGGAAGAAGACCCATTGCTCTAACAGTTCATAACAATAGTTCTTTCCTTCTCTGTTCGGTGGCCTGTCTCTAGCAAGAAAGAGCAGGTCTCCTTAGCTCAGATTTTCAGTGGACAAACTTCGACACCTTTGACAACTTTGATCATGCTACAACTGAGTAATTTTCCTTAAGCTTAATGCTTCCCTTGAGAATACCTTGATAGCTCAGCTATATAAACATGAATTGCACTCACGATCCAGGTGCTTAAACATGTAGTACGAGAATGTTATGCATATAAAAAAAAATCCTCTTTGGTTTCTGATCAAAGCCTGAATCATCGTTTAGTGCAAGTGTGTCTTTCAGACAATCTTCTCTGATATTAGTTCAACTTGATACTCTGCTAATTTAAAATTCTTCCTCCCCTTCCCTTTGTAGCATTTAAGCTCTTCACACTTTCCAACTAACTCTCCTCGCCAGCGCCAGCCCATTATCTGACCATTATCTTTCTTTTAGGGTAAAATTTGCAAAATAGATTGGTTTGTGCAAAGTTTCAAAGAGATGTTCTTATCCAGAAACAATCTAATTTTTAACAACCTAATTTTTACTACCCTATTTCTCTGTGTATGACATCTGACAACTTATCTCATTATTGTGTGGAAAACACACAAGAGGTTTGGGCTTGAGTAGAATACACACCACAAGTTGGTGTCTTTAATGAGCAGGACAAAGGAACTCAGACAGGAGGGAGACTGAGTGGAGCCAGGAGTTGGGGGGAGAGACTGCGGGGAGCCTGGAGCGAGAGAGGCACAAAGGAGCCCTGACCTGAGGTGCGAACAAGTGGGGGAGGCACCGAGGTGGGTGTAGGTGGCCGGGCAGGCTGTGACTCCTGAGTCCCTTGGCCAATGGGGAGAAGGAGAGGGCACCGGGGCCGGGAGATAGGATAAAAGGGGGGCTGCATCCCCCGGCAACCTGAGAGACCCCACAGGGATATGCCCGGTGGACTCTCCCTTTATTCGAATAAAGTTTTGGGTCTCCTCTGTCTCCTTTTGGACGTTATCAATTCTTGGACAGCGAGATTTTTCCGCACATTATAATACATAGATTCTCATAATTGCATAATAACTATTTTATTATATATTTTATTATAATTTTAGATTAATGGGCTAGATAAGCAAAGGGTTTATGGTTGGGTGTTCCATTTACTTACATGCATTTCACTTATTATAGCTGAATAGAAGAAAATGGAGTACTTCCATTCATACAACGATCAAGACAAATCATGTGTGTTTGTGTTAGTTTTATGTGTAAACACACACACATACACTCACACATCTATGTAAAAACTGTTTGAAAGTTTTACCTGTCTTTACCACATACTACTGCTACAAGTACTAATGAAACTGGACATAAACCCTACACATTTCCCTAGGAAGATATTTTCTCTGCTATCCTTGAAATAAAATAAACAACAAAAAACAAACAAAAATTAAGCAAACAAAAGCAGACCCAGTCTTCAAAACATCTTTTTTCCAACACACTTGGAAGAGGATTGAGTTTTGCAATTTACTCAAATGACAAAGGGTTTGATCCAAATCCCATTAGAGACAAGAGAGATTCTTTCCATTAACTTAAATTGGCTTTGGATGAGGCCCACAGTGCACATGCTTTTAGTGAATTGTGCTGAGCATTTGAAAGGGATGACACAAACACATTAAAATGACACACTGAAAATGTGCCTTCATGTGATACTAAAAATAGCTGATAGATGATCTTTAAAAGAGAGCTCATCAATGTTGTTGAATAACCAAAGTAATAGCTCTCCAGATGCCATAATGAGATTTATGTAAAATATTGTGTGGGCAGAAGTTATAATTGTTTGGTTTGTTTTTTTTTTATCACAAAAGAGAAGTTTTCATATTTCAATTTCCAGTTTCATGAAGTTCAGTTAACAGGCAGAGATTAGAGTTTAACTCCAGGTTATCACTCCTTATATGGCAAATGCATACATAAACACTGTATGCACATCTGGTAACAAAATCTGCAAGTCATGGACTATTGTCAGATGGTACAAACATTTCTGTGATTTGCAGCATGAAATTCTGGGGATTATGAGCACTAAATACTTCTCTGTTCTAATCTTTGTAGTTGAGACAAATTATACTCTTTTTTTTTTTTTTGATTCAGATGAAAGATAACACTTTAATTAACATGAATATTCCTGACAGCTGTTTGAGGAGAAATACCTAACTATGCTCAACTGATAGCAAGATTATTCACAGCATGAAAAGAAAAATTGACACAAGCACAGTGTTTTACACCAGCTGTGTACCTCCTCCTCAAAGAACCTGGAGAGTTCTTGTGAAGAGTTATATCCAAAGCAGATCTAGAAAGCTTTCAGTTTATTTTCTGTAATATGTTCTCCAACACTCCTTGTTTATCATGGAGATGACACAGCTTCCATTTTAGCCTTCATGCACTCATTATGAGCACTAACATTTGAAAATTGCAGATTTTTCTCTAACATATTACAAATTAATATCTAAACCTTGTCTATCTGATTAGAGGCATCCCTAGTGTTCTGTTCATTTATTTAATCTCTACAATAAGATTGAAGAAATAGACTATATATATATATATATTTTTTTTTTAAGACTTAGATACAATACACAAATGCTTACACAAAGCAATCTATTGCATGAAAAGGAAAGTATAAAAATCACCTCTAAATTCTAAATTACCTCTGAGGGCAAGTCTGAACTGTAAAGTTTAAAAACTATTTATTTGTTAAAACTTCACTTAAAAAAAGAAAAAAACATTTCTGATACATCACACTGTTTTAGGATTAAAAAAAATAACAATAAAGTGACAAAATGACATCCAATACAAGAAAAACTCTGTACTGTAGGGAAAAGAGTAACTTTACAGAAAGAATTTGCAAAACAGAACAAAATAAATCAGGAAATGTTAAGATTTTAGAATATAGTTATACATGTTCATACAGTAGCGATACTTTATAAATTTGCAACTGCTTATCAGAATTTTGATATCAAGAAAGTTGATTTAGAGGACACAGTACATTTCCTCCTTAGCTCTGCAGTAAGTAAGTAGGTAAGTAAGATTAATGCTATTCGCAAGTGTAATTTTGTACTTTCCACTGAAAAACAAATCAGATATCGGAATAAGTATGTAATTTTCACGCTTTTTCTTATGCATCACCAATGCAAATTTATTTTTTTTAATAATTAGGAAAATTAGGAACAAATAAAATAAAATTAGGAATTGATCTCCACACATATTTGCAAACTCTATCCTGATTGACATTGCTATAAATCCAACGTGGGCTGTTGTGTGTATACATATGCTACAGTCTACTTAATATCAGGGACAGAATTTCTTTCTAATCTATGTATCTTCATAATGATAATTCATGAGAAAGAGGAGGGGGAGGAGGAAGGAAGTAAGGAAGCAAGGAAAGGAGGAAGCAAGGAAGGAAGGAAGGAAGGAAAATAATGGAAAGGAGGGAGAAGATAGAAGTTCAATTGCTTCTGAAAGTCTTCTCTGAGGGGGTTGTACAGATGACAGTAAGGTATTTAACAGGGATGAAGTATTACTCCTAGTGGTGGCAAATTTTATGAGAAAATTAAAACAGTCCACTATCATCTAGACCTAAATGAATGAATAATCTGGTTGGAGTGTTAGGGAGAAGGGTGATGGAGATAAAATTCTCTATTTTTTAAATTTCTCCAGAATTTTGTCACACATTAATATAATGAATGTTTCTTTCTGGAGGGCAATTGATTTCTGTCAATCTTGATCAAGTAGTGGACATTTGTTAGCAAGAAACATGCTAAGTTCGGAGGAAAGAGGGGAGACAATTCTAGCAGAAAATATTTTAATTCATGGTATAAGAGTTTATGTAAGTGACTACTTATTAAGATTTTTTTTTTATTGTCTTTATTTAATGAATAAATAGGTTTCAGGGCACTGTAAAGATTGTAGATCTCATAAATGTGCTTCAAAATTAACCAGTGGGGAACCCCTAAATTGAATCCTATAAAGAGCATTTGAAATTACATTTTCAGACTGCTCAGCAACAAATTCTTTTTAATTGTTTACTTTGACCTTCCTTTGTCAATAAGAAATTCTCTTGCAAAGTGTAATGTTTCCCTGAATAGAAAAGACTTAATTAAGCTTCATTTGCACAATCAGGGATCATAAACAGATTATAATTTGCATTGCAAAACTGCAGAGCATCATTAAGGTTACATTTGGTATGGTAGTTATAAGAAATTATATTGAATAAATATCTGCAGCCTAAGGTCAAACAATATAATGAACATATAAATCCTTATCTGAGAACATAATTGTTGTTTTTTTTTTCTGGATGTTATTGTCCACTCTAGAAGGGCTGCAACAATTTGAGTATATATATGATAGAAACTTCAATACGTTGTTACATAATTATTTTGAGGAATCTTGTGATAAAAGTCTTTTTCACAACTTACTACATAGAATTATCAAGTCTCCTTAGTCTTGGAGTCTGCAAATTTGGATGTCTCCCACAGAAATGACTGGTCAGTGAAGCAGCTCCTTGGTCTGAAGAATTATTTATTTGACATCTTTTAAAATCTGAAAAATAGAAAATACATTGATAATGCATAGAATGAGAGGATAATCAGTGAAAGAATAGAGAGAGAACATTTAGTGTGAAAGAGAGAATTAATCTATAGCAAGGTACTTTGCCTTGCATTTGTTTTGAAGAACCTATTTTGAGACTAAGCTTAAAAAAAATGACCATTTGAATTTCTATTAAAGATTTCCTCTAGTGATCTATAGTGTAAATAGGAATAATCAAGACTTCTTTTTAAACTTTCTAGATTTGTATACAAAACAACTTTTTCCCAAAACTTTTAGAAAGATCATGAAATAAGATATTGGGAGTTGTTCTCTGATATCTTTTGTCCTTCACCTGTCAGTCCTAAGAATTGGAGACTACAGGAAAGCAAAATTGCTCGGGCTATGAGAATTGGTTTTCCCATCACTACTGAGAGTGTTTTAGTTTCCCTTGGAAAATATCTGAATATGTATTCAAATAGATATAACTCTTGTCCAGCAAAATGGTGTACGTCCAATATGCAGAGAAATTTGCATTCAGCAGAAGCTGAAAAATAAATGACAAAATCTCAGTTGCAGTTACGCCATGCTGATTTAATGCAAAGTGTGATGGGTTCAGATATGGAATTTTCAATAATATTCATGCAATTTCACAGAAGTATGTTACATTTATTCATAGCAAAATAGCAGATGCCATATTGTGTTAGCTTGAATGAATATATGTTGTGTGGAAATATGCATTGGATGGACAAGATCTTCTCACTAGAAAAGGCTGCAGTTGAGAAATAAATGTATTGGTGAGAATGAAAAGGTATTGACTTTGACAAAAAGCTACTGGCTTCTATAAATAAATGTTTTGAAAGAAAACCTATTTATATATAAAAATATAATTCTATCAGTTGGAAGATATGTCATTGATTTCAAAAGCAATTGGCAATGTATTCAGCAAAATGACATTGATTTCTGTGTGTATTGCATGTATCCATCTTCTTGAAATTGTATTATATTAAAAAAATGAAATGACCAAAAATCCAAGCCAAAAGTCTCTAGGCTCAAAACCTTTGTGATCTTTCCATATAAATGAACATTACCAGTCTTTAAGAGAGCTTGAAATTTTGCTTTAGTTTCCCTTTAGATTTTTAGTTTTCTTTATTTATAATTCAGATACCTCCTTTTAAGTAAGTTATTGTTGTCATTTGCAGGTCTTCATTTCTTTATCAGTGCACATCATTTATTTGTACCTTTGCTTGTATAATTTGATAAGACCTGTTTTCAAGACTCATCTTCAAATCTGTGGTTCACAGAAAACTTGAAAAGTCTTTAAGTAAGAAAAATAAGATGTTACAGATAATAATTGAAAATGAGAAATTATTTTCTCTTACCCTGTGAGAGGAAAAATCAAAATAATAAGCTCTTCTAGAAACTTTGAAAAAGCTCTACCATTCTTCTTTTAAAGAGATCAAGAGTCATAACTAGTAACATAGGTGAAGTTACTTGGATAGGACTTGTGAAAAAGAGGCAAATTATTCTCATTCAGTATGAGGGACTTCACAATGGGACTATTTACACCAGATTTGATAGAAGGTTTTTTTTCTCCTATCAAATTTCTCCTATTTATATAGAGTATCTTGATTGAGAAGGATTGAAAGTCCATCACTTCCACTCTCACTAAACCTACCTTGTGCAGGAAAGCAAATGTTTAGATATTTCTGGTTAGATATTTAATCTGGATTTGACCTAAATATGTTAAGCAAGAGGTGATTGTAATTTCATGCTTTTGCTGAAAAATTGCTGAAACTCTGATGCTTTCATCAATTAAGATTATGTTCAGATGAAAATTCTCCTACAAAAATATTTTAGGAAAGCTTCCATCTGTGTATCTGAGGATATACATGTTCAATAGAATAATTTGTAGTAAATTCTAAATTCAGACAGTAAAATTCTGTAACAATATCTTCTGGCTGATCAATATAGAGGCAGAAGCAAGTTTATTACTGTACCTTCTAATGTGCTCCTATTCACCTATAATTGTTCCTGCAGTAGCCTGGAATTAAAATTTATGAGTATTTTTAAGAGTGCTTATAAAGCATATGGCACTGTGTTTGGAAAATTGAAGAAGTTTTACCTCAGCAAAAGTAAAACTTCATGCTATAGATATTTCACAGAAACCTCAGTTCAAAAACCTCTGTCATTATAATAACGTGAGGGATATATTTCTCCCTTTATTTAATAATACAAGTAAAGATTTAAAAAATACTTGAAATGGTCCACTTGATAAAATTTATCCTGGCTCATGAAGAAAAAAAAAGTTGTAAAACAGGAAAAACTGCTTTCAGGACCTATGTTTGAATATGACCATTAGAAAAAAGAAAAGTTCTAGACTTCAATTTCAAATGAGATATATAGGCTCCATGTGAGGAGAACAAGTTGAAAGATATTTAACAAAGCACACAAATTAAGACATTTCTATTGCTGCTCTAACAATTTATCAAAGCATAAATAATTTTAATAAAATAACTTTTCTAGACTCACTAAGAATATTCCCAGCTAGGTTTTTGGGAGAGTTTTCAATATATATTTCTTCAAGATCCAAATGACAGTCTATATTTTTAAATAAACTATTAATGTAAATAACAGCAATAGAAGAAGCAGAAAGGCTATAGTAATACAATACTGGTTAGTATAAAAGCAGCACTCCATCTGTCTGATTTCTGTGTAGAAAAACGTGTAGGCCCCAAGGTATGATACCTAATAATAAACCTTAGATTCATGCTTGACAAAGATTTGAAAATTCCTCATGAAGTGAGCCTGTTGAAAATGTGTCTGTACCTCCCCTCTATGCTCGTTGAAGACATACAAATGCAACTTTGAGGATCTGTTTGCATTGACATTTTTATTATTGCATAACAATTCGGTGGGGCACTTACCTTTGGTGTTGTGTCTCATCAATGCTATCTCATTGACTCAAGGAAGATACGTGGAGCAATTTCCTCTCTCTGTCTATTTGGTCTTGGAACTACAGAGGACTTCATGGCATGTAGGTAAGTGTGCCAGTCTAGGAGATATTTCCATCTGTTAAGGAAGAATTTCTCAAGTAGAAAAGGTAACTTTTAGGGAACCATCAGACTAAAAAATGTTCTGATTCACTATCCTAAATATAAGTTGCAAGAGATGAATTTCATCTTAGAGTAAAAGGAAATGTAATGAGAGACTTGTATATGTATATATATATATTTTTTTTTCTTCTGGTCAGGACATTCTCCACTCCTTAGAAGCATTTCTAAGCTGTACAGCTTGGATTTCATCAGATCTTTCTCTTCCCAAAGTGCATATCCCCAGTTAAACACATTCCTATCTGTTTGGCACACTGGAATAAAACATCTTTATAGACTTAAAACATCATCCCCTGAAGGTGCACAACTGTAAGTATATTATCTTAACAATAACATCATTTTAGGTTACTAAAGCTTCTACCTAACTAAAAGAGTATGAAATATCTATTGAAAATATCATGAAGGAAAAAATATGTAGGCAGTTTATTTTTCAAAAGAAAATAAAGCCTAATAACAAAGGATGACATTTTGAATAAATATAATAACATGGTTTTATTAAAAAGCAGAGTGGGAATACACCATCTGCTATATAGTATATTAGTAACTGGGGTTTATTTTGCTGCCTTTTGGGGTGCATATCTCTATTTTTACTTCATTTCTTTCTTTTTTCTTTCCTTCTTCCATCCATGTAGCTCTTCCCATTAAAAAAGATTAAAAAATATATACATATATATTCCATAAAAACATGTATGTGCATGTGTGTGTGTGTATAAATTCATACAGATGCCCTGGAAGTTCGTTCCTGGTTCATTCTTTGCTTCAAAGACATCTGTTCACTAATTATACAGTCAGCAGTACATTAGTAACATTGACTGTTGGATTGCAGGTGTTTGAATCTAAAGGGAGAAGGTCATTACACTACCATTTCTCTCCATCTGGCCCTAAGAAAGCAAAGTATATACAGGATGCTGACACTGCTTACTTTGGAGGATATTTCTGCATCCATTTATCACAGAACAAGACATACAACTCTTCTGGTTTGTGTTTGTTTGTTTGTTTAGGTACCTGTCCTTAGGAATTTTTATTTGTGAAACATTAGTTTCAAAGAAATCAATTTACTACTGTATTTGCATGTACACTAACAAAGAGTACTTCAGAGTTCATGTGTGTGCATTTTGTTTGTTTGCCTGCCAGAACTGTAGTTAAAAGGAAAATGCCTTCTAAAAGCGAGGTTTGAACCTGTTGTTTTACATCCCCTGCTGATCTCAATTTGCTTTTAGGAGACACTTCAGTGTGGACAGGTCTAAAGCACTTAAGACAAATATTCCATTTTTGATTCCACCTGTTAAGTGTTCTTGGCAGGTATTTCCATGTTGAACCCATCTGCTTGTGAAATATATTCATTTGGAGAGCAAAAGCAGAGGAGATAAGTTTTAGCTTTGCCAATCAATGTTTGTACAGCATTCTTTCTATAAAGTCAGTGAGACCTAACCTCTGAGGAGCTAGAAAAAGTACTTAAGTCACAGCTTTCCTGCTGGAAATCTGCTGGCAGATTGCCATTGGCCAATTCACTGGTGATTCAGAAAGTTTTTTTCTTCTGCTTGCAACTCTCCAAGCATCTTTCACTGTCTCTAAACAAAGAAAGAAAGATTTAGCTAAGTAGGCTACTATAGCTATATCTCTGTCTCTTGAATGGAGAAAATCCCCCATGGGGAGAAGTTGAAGAGCTGTAATTTACATGAGGAGTAATGACTTTTAATGAATTATATTGGCTGAAAATCAGATTAGTATTTTTGGATGCTTAAGCCACAAGGCAACTTGGAAAATCTGTTATGCGGCTTTATATTACAAATATATTTATGGGCAGAATTGTCTGAGATATTTGGGAGAAGCAGAGAAGGACTCAACCCAATGATCCAGAACATTCTTTACAGTCTTGTCTTCCAAGAGAGTCAATAAAACAAAAGCAAATCATTTCACTGATGTGGTTAATTGCAAAGGCAAAGGTCTGGCCTACAGATATTGGTTATTTGCTCTGACTCGTGGAAGTTTAAGAGAAAATTAGCAATAGAAATGAATTAGTGAAATTTTTAAAACGCATACATCTTATGCTAAAGAGCTCACAGCGTTACCAGTTTTGTATTTTGAAATAAAACTTTTTACTCTAAGAAATTTAGAAAAATAACATCTATCAATAGGATTGCAAAAAAGCTGTTTTGAACATATATACTTCTGGGTCAAAACTTGTTACAACAAATTATTGTTTTATAAAAAGGAAAAAAAAAAGAAAACAAAGCAGTTCCACTGTTTGTTTTGTTAACAAAATATGATCACTTTTTTAGAATAAACCCTAGAAAATATAATATAAATTATCAATAGTTAGAAATGCTGTATTTTCATTATGAATTTTATATTTTCACATATTAATATGAAAATATTCTAGGGAAATCTTTTCTGTATGTATATGTTTTCTTAGGATGTTGCCCATAAAATCTTAAAATGAAAAAAATGTAATGATGATAATTCTTTTTAAGTCTTGAACACATGTCTGAGTATTAGGATCATACTGACTTATCTATACTACTAAACACTCTGGCTATATCTTAACAAGATACACTTAGGCATGAAAGAAGATGTGACTTGCTCAAGGAGAAAAAAAAATCAAAATAAAAAATATGAAAATAGTAAATGGAAATGGAAGGTATTTGATGTGATGGAAATTAATGTAAGAACAGCTTGGCATTTGTGTAACTTCATTCAATACCTCTTATTTCATCTTTAAAAATTGAATATTATCAGCTTAGAAAGATCAGCTGAAGAAATTGCCACTACTTTATGTGACTTTGAGTCCAGCAACTGAAAGCTCATTGAATTAATTTTTCACTAATTAAGTAAAAAAAGGAAAAAAAAAGGGAATTGGTGCTGTCAATTTGAATGTACTTTATAACTAGCCTTTTTTGTATTTTATTTTAAAATGTATAACAGATTTAAAACTGTATAAAACAGAAAATTAAATGTCATAATATTTTGAATCATTCAAAATAATTACTTTAACTTTTTTCTTTGAGAGTTTCAGTATTTTTTGTATTCACGTGTATGTTAATTCAATTGTTGAAGTCTCAAAATTGTATGCAAATTAGAAACTTGTTTTAAGAATTTTAGACATGCAAAATGATTCTGCCCTTAAGAGAGTTAATTTTAAAACTGTTCAAGTGTTATTCAAAAGCATGTGCATGAAACTGAGTTCATATGAAATTTACTTTAATTTTTGTCTTCTAGAATATTACTAAAAGAGGCAAATGAGAAGCAAAGTACTTTCACAGATTAAAAATGGACTGGAAATCAGAACATAATACTGCTAGTAGTAATCAGTTTGAATAATGTAGAAAACAGACAACCATTTATAACTTTCATGAAAACCATTGCTTCAGAAATATTGTTATATAATTATTTGCCTAAAATACTGCACAAGTAGATTTCAAATAAGAAAGGCCTTGATCCAGAGCTTTCAAGGAGAAGAAGAGAGACTCTGCAAAACTTAGCAATGCTATTTAGTGACAATATTATAGAGGCACCTGACAAACTCATGATGTTCATAGCATAGACAGAATGATGCAGGAATGAAAAAGATGCCACTGGTGTGTTATAACTTTGTCTTCCTTTTATAACTTATATATAGGTTTGCAAGTTATGAAATCTTCCTAGTTCAGGCTTCCATGGGAATGAGAACTTTCATATTCTGTGTGTTTTTACCATCTTCTTACCCACCAGCCTGTTCAGAGGGAAGGACCAATTCAGCCATGAGGAAGCTCAGAGCTGAATTTACACTTCAGTTCTTCTTCCAGACCCATTTGCTTGCCTGAGTGATTAGGGCTGTCAAAAGTGAGAGTGGGAGGATGACAGAACGGGCATGAAGAGAGTCAGGGATAACAAAACTCTAAAGAGATTCTGACTTTTTGTTTTAAAGGATGACTCACCTTATTCTTCAGGAAACTTAAGATACTGAAAAAGTATTATCTTTGCATACTCTTAATTAGAGGAATTTACAGACTCCTTGCTTATCAAATAAAGACATAGCTTACTTGTGTTTAGCACAGGAAAATGGGAGCATTCATGCACCTAAAGCTATTGGGAATCACAAATCCCATTACGTTGGCTTCTTCTTAGTTTATTTTGCCAACCTTAAGTTTTATTTAATATAGAGAAAATTCAAAACAGTAATGTTTCAATGTAATTTTACAGCATTTATAATCTCATCCACCTATCTGCTGATTGCATTCAAAATAGTGAATGGTAAATAAATACTTCTTTGTGATTATTTTACCTTACAGTCTTGACTGCTTTATTTACACTTCGTTCACTAGATTCTTACCAGAACTATTTTTAATTTTTGAATAGTTTATTCAAAATTTTCAAAGTTTTCTGTTTTTCAGAAAGCAATCACATACAAAAACACACTCTGGTACCATCATTTCTCTAATTTAATTCAGAATTTCCTCCATAGTTATACCTTTATGTCAAAAGGATTAAGGTAGTGCTTTAGAAGATAAAATCTAACATAGGCAAATATATGTATGCAGAGCATTACCACTGCTCTATGTATTTATTCTCAAATAAGAGCAAAAGGGCAAAGCTAAGTTTTGAATTATGTATCACTTAGCTCTAGGCTCTGTGCTGATAACATGCTTTGCTGTTTAACTCTCCAGATAAGCCTGTTAACTTTTCATCAATAACCTCAATCTACTCTTCCATACTTATCTTCATACTTCATCTAAAAATAAATCCTTTATAATATTTCTTTTTCCTTTTTTTTTTAATTTGCAAAATATTTAAGCCCCTCAGTGGGCTCTGTGCACTACCCGTATAAATAATGCTCTCTGCATTATTCTTATAAATATCTCTACTAGCTAGATATTTAACAAAGATTTATCAAACGATCTAAGACTTTCTCTTGTCTAAGACTTCCTCTTTGACTTTCAGACAAATATCTAAGAACTCCAACCCAAGCTGTCTGGAAAAGGCCAGAGTAAGTAAAATGAACAATGATCAATGGATCTTTAGAGGGCACAATAGTGGTATGAATTAGTGTTATGTGTAGACTTTCAATGGCTCCATTAATACACAACCAGTTGAGTTTGTTGCCTAGTGGTTAGATATACATTTGGAAAGCAGGAGCTGTAAATCTGCACCTCTCAGAATAGAAAATTCAACTAGAGCTAGCGTCTTTTGTCTTAGAGAAATATGATCATAAAAAAACCACTTTTCCCATACTTTTAACTAATGCAGTATAGTCATGCTTTATCAAAACACAGAGCCATCTCCTCCTTGATATAATAGTCAGATCCTGCAAGTGAGGCAACTTTCTCTCTCTTCCTTTCCTTCTTTCTTTCTTTCTTCCTTTCCTTCTTTCTTTCTTTCTTTCTTTCTTTCTTTCTTTCTTTCTTTCTTTCTTTCTTTCTTTCTTTCTTTCTTTC
>JAUBOD010000140.1:556021-585911 GCA_032353885.1 Nothura maculosa
AAGATCTCCAAAGAAGGAGACTCCACAACCTCTCTGGGCAGCCTGTTCCAGGGCTCTGTCACCCTCACAGTGAAGAAGTGCTTCCTTAAGTTCCTGTAGAACTTTTGGTGCCTCAGCTTGAAGCCATTGTTCCATATAGGAACAATACTTCTCATATCTGGTCATATTAAAGTTTAAAGTCTATTTTTTTTAAAATGAAATTAGTATCTTGTGTAAATATATTTCTCAAACAAAAAATATTCCCCAAACTTTCTCTCTTCATTTCTCCAAAAATAGAGTTCTGTCTCTCAGTTTTTGTTCTTTTTCGATCTATCACTTCTTTATTTTTCTTTATCCATCTATTTCTGTATGCATCTTTCCTTATTCATCTGTGATCATAGGTAATATTTACAGCTCTAGGTAAGTGGAAACTATTTTTTTCCCCTTGGCTGCTATTCATCAGTGGAAGGGTTCGTGTTATCTCCACGTCTAGCAGGAACACCCAAATTGTTACTGCATGTGAAGCTGTCATTAATACGTGAGGCTTAAGAACCAACCAGGCCTACAAGGAACAGCAAAACTTTATGTTGGAGGTCTCTCTATCAGAGTGTTGAGAAGGCTCAAAGCCCACAGCCTGTCAGGGCAGCTGATACTAACATCTTCAATCTGAAGAATGGTCTGGTCTACCCTTCTGAGTAGTTTCCTTCTGGAATCACTGCACTCTTCACTCACCTGAAGTTTGTTTCCCTTCCATGATCAGTGATTTTTGTCATCCCAGATTTATATTCACCTTTGGATGATACCTGTTCCTCAAACTTTTCAACTTGCACAGTACATCTGGCAAAATCAATTTACTTTCTGTCAATATGTTTTCTTAAACTTTTTATGTGATTAGTGATATCTAGAATGCTGTCACTTCAAACAAGTGTAGCTCCTGGCACAATATAACTGTGTGTCATAATTTGGTGGATCAGTGTGCAGTATTACAGCTCCACTCCTATCCTTTTTTTTTTCCTAACTAAATATGAATAATTTCAGTGTAAAATCACCTTGAAACACTTGTATGTCTTATCATGTCATTTGATGTTATAAATAAATGTCTTCAGAAAATCCTATTATAATGACGATGTACCCATCGTCAATTCATCAGAACAAAAGTTATGCTTTATATTTATGTTCTACTTCTGACCAAATTGATTCCGTTTTCTTTTTCACCAAACTTACTTACACAAATATTCCGTTTTCTTTTTCACCAAACTTACACAAATATTCACATCTCAATTACTAATCCAACTTTTAAAAATACTTTAAGGACTTTATTATTTTCCTGTCCCTGCTTTAAAATTACTTGGGTATATCTTTGTCAACAGTTATAATTTATTAAGAAGAAGCCATATCTCTTAACCTTCCTAATGATCCTAATAATCATTAATGATTATGATTCCTAATGATATTAATAGATGAGAAGACCCGAGTACAGTAAAAACTGAAATAATTACCTAGAGAAGCTCCAATGAGGGAATGAATTGCAAAAGTTGTTTTTAATGTGAACTGGTTCACATACAACAAGTAATTAATACTCATAAACTAAATAAATTTGTATTGCACTTGCAAATTATAGACTAGTTGTAAATTAAGTCAGAGATAAAACCAGCGAGCAACAGAGTGTGTTACTGACACTGCAATCCAAAACTCTGACCCACAAATTCTTCAGTCACAGAAGTTTTATGAAGAGCCATAGAAACAACAACAAAAAACCTCGTCAGTGAGGATAAGAAAATATTATATTTCTCATAAAGCATAACTAATTGAGCTTTTCTGGGTTTGAGTTAAGAAAAATTAGGCACTATTAGCTTACCTTGTTTAATAGCACTTGCTCACATTTAGGGAAATTGGGAGTATGTTGAGATTTCATTTATATTTTTAGATAGATTTTGTATGACATTTGAGGAAATGATAAATGCTTATTCCAAGGTGTCTGAGGTAATTCAATAAGGGTTAATCTTTCCTTGTATGTGGAATTTGCTGTATGAGAGTGTACAAATCTCAGGTTAGCTGGCAAGGATGGAGATGTAGAGAATACACTCTGTGCTGCCCCTAGCGTTGCTGCATAAGTGGAATCATGCACTGCTTCTCTGTTGAGGTCCAGAGGGGGAACATGGTGGATTTTTTTTTTCCTGTTCACATAAGTAGGACATTACATATCCTATTTGCTTGTCTCAAAATTTCTGGAGGATTCATCTGAGCAGATATATATCTTTGCATATACATTTGTCTTCTACTTTCTACTTCTACTCTCTATCTACTTTCATTCATTCATTTCATTCATTCCCATTCCTCTCCGTCCAGAGGGGGAAAAGAAAAATTCTAGAACCTAATTCATCTCATCACAAAGTGCATTACTATAAATATCACCTCAATCATACTCTCAAGATATCTCTTTCTCTGCATGGTCAGTATTAGGGTAACCAGATCTGATGTGCCTAACATATTTTAGACACATAGAGTTAGATGGATGAATCTCATGTGCCTATTTACTCAGTTAAATCCTGTTCCTCTGCAGTGTATGTCAGAAAACAAAACAAAACAAAAAAAAACAAAGACACAAAGACTTCTGTAAAGCTTCTTTTGCTTGTGTGTTTTAATTGACAACAGCTCTCTCTATTGAGCGAAAGTTTGTTCTTTCCTCAGGTAATCCTGTAATCAGATAGTTGATAGTTAAAGAGTGGTTCTAGGTAAAGTTATCTGATTCATTTGGTAGAATTTGTAAGTTCAAGTGGTTGATTTCAGTTTGAATGCAACTCTATTACTTAATTATTTGGGATATTATAACCTTACTAATGGATTCTAAAATCTTCATCAGAAAGGCATAACTGAAAGGAATAGGTGATGTTCTCAGGGCTTCCTTTTACCATATACCATTCAATACATTTTACTTGACTTATAATTCAAGACTCATAAGTCTCAAATAATGATGATTTTAATATAGATTATATATGATAAATATAATGTTACATACATGTTACATACATTACATGTGTGTACACTGTAATGAATGCACTGAGCACAAAATTCTGAAAATAAACTGTTTTTTTCCTTCAACTTTCAATCACTATTCCCAAAGTTCATCACAATATAACTATCAAATAATACTTATAGAGTATGAAGCAAGCTATTCTGATAGGACTTTATTTTGAGGGAATACAGTGTACACATTATTTGTTCATAATTTTATAGTCAAAACATCCTTTAATAAAACAATGAAAATGCATTACATTCCAAACCCTTAGTCTCTCTTTTTCTTCATATATTCTGACAAAATATTTATGTAATGCTGTTCCATTTCTCAAGTAGATTAAAAATGTTTTAGCTTAAAAAGTACATAAAAATAACAATTATTACATCAAAGATGTTATGTTTTTGATGAACTAAGTCTAAATTTCAATATTTTGAAATTTTGAAACTTTTGCTTTACTTGTCATTGATGTCAAGATGAATAAAGGAAGAGTAATTTCTAGGTTCTTGTAAACAAAAGCTAAAAGTATTTATCATAAAAACTTAAACTTAAATCATGCTTTTACTATTTCTGTGTATTTGGTGCATTAGTCTAAATATTGTTAAATAAACAGTTGAAATATGTTTCTATATTTATTAATATCCCCTTAACACAAGGGGTTTATACAGATTGAAATACTTTAAATATGTCCAAGCCTTCCCTAATTTCTTATATTTGTTGTCTTGTACAAAAAAAAACAAAATCCTGAATATATTTTGTATGTTCCTGAAAAGTATTCATGCAATGTAGATTTAAAGCTCCAACTTTTAAGAAGCCCTATATTAGCTTACATATCTTCACTCAAACCTGAATTGTCTGTTGGAAACACCCGTGAAATGTTCATCAATAACCAAGTTTTCCAGATGAAAACGTTCTTGTAAAAAATAACCTGTCTGAGGATACTTCAGCTGGTTGTATCAAAATCTTCTAGGGTCTTAAATTTCATCTTCCATAGTAGCAGAATCCATTCCCTACAAGGCAAATGTATAAGTCTTTAGGAATTAATAAAACCAATTCATACAGTTTCTCCCAATAGCATCATATACAAATGATCAATGAGTAATAGCAGTTGTTCATTTCAGAGCCTATATTATTGACCAAGCCTAAATTCAATAAGATTTTCCAAGTAGCAGTTTTGAAACTGGCAGTGCACAAGCCACTTGGATGAAGAAAACCTTGGCAGGGGTTCAGAGAGATTGAGAAAGCTGAAAATGAATGGTCTCCCGTGAAGCTTGCAAAAAGAAAAGGAAAATATACAAAGATTACCATTTTTCCTCTAAACTTACTATTTCTTCTTATTTCATGATAATATCTTACACAAGGGTATACATCACCTACAGCCATCATGGATTTGTTAACAGCAAACTGTGCCAAGACAATCTAATTTCCTTCTCTAGCACAAGAACTAGTCTTGCAGCTAGATAGAAAAAGATGTCAGATCTTGACTCCACTAGGGTTTTTGATGCTGTCTCACATGACATTCTCTTAATCAAGTTTAGAAAACATAGTCTAGAGGAAATTGCTGTAACATCAGTATAAAGCTAGTTGCAAAAAGATATTAGTACCACTGTTTCACTAGTATATTGAAAATATCCATGTATCCAAGTGTAGAATTTTTTTTTTTGCTTGATGGATGGATAATGAAGAAAATAATACCTTAAAATTTCAGATAAAATGAAAATAAAAGGAATTGCAAGAGTGTTGGAAGATTTAGAACTCAGAGAATTCCTAATGAATTAGAAAGCATTGAAAAAGTAGGATGCAAATAGAAGGAGCAAAACAGTTTATTTAAGAAGGAATTGTATATCCATCAAAATAATCCATTATAAGTAGGTAATATAAATCAGTAATAAAACTGCAGGCGGGTACAAGAAGAGTACACACTCATCAGTCATTAACAATCTCACTTTACGGAAAAAGATTTAAAATTAAAAAGTGAAAGACAAGTACCTTCCAAGATGCCTGATAATGTGTTGTATATTCTCTGTTTAATATTGTTATATCTCAGATGCAAAAACATGTTCTGGGCCATTCATTTCATGAAAACATATATGTAAACCAAGAAGAGGTTATAGGAGAGAATGAGAATTACTAGATTTCCAGAAAAATCATAAGCACGATGGAAAAGATTCCAGGGTTTTTTTTTTTAGCCTAGAATACAGAAAATAAAAGGTTGGCACAATTTCTGAAGCAAAACTGAGGACTGAACAACGAAAGACAATGATATGGTTTTCACGACCAATATCATGAGAGTATCATGAGGAGCACATATATAATATTTTGCCCACTATTATATAAAATGGACACAGCCACTCTATGCCACTCTTTGTGAAAATGGTCCTAAAGACTACTTACAGCTTCAAAAATTGTACAAAAAAAATAATGACCTTTGGAATAACTCATATAAATGCAAAGTATAGTGCTATCCAACAAATTATAATGTATTTAGAGTCAAATATGAATGTAGTTTCACACAGCATTCCTCCTCCAGGCTCTGTGTTCTTTATATATGCAGTAAATGAAAAGGAATCTTAATAACAGAGTGAGAAGAAGAGAAAAAAAAACAGAAGAATGGATATTTTTCTCTTTCTATCCTATCTGTATGAATAGATTCTATGAAAAGAACTGTAATATTGTATCTAATCTGTGGATGCTTCACTGTCAGTTTAATTTAGTAAATATAGCAAAACAATTGAAAAAAATTGATAGGAACAATTACTAGATTGACTTGGAAATTTGATTTATATGCATCCACAAGAATGACTACCTTATGTGTGAAAAATTCAAAGCAAAAAAGGTTATTTTTTTCTAGGAGCTGATATGCTTTAATCAACTCCCACTGCATACATAATAGCAGACAGTTCCTGAGCATCAATTAAAATGATGCATGAATGAAAAGAAGGATGCTGTTATGTTTTCTTCATTTCAAAAATAAATAGTTTTCAGAAGAGGAAGGAAGACAAAAATAAAATAGTAGGAAATTACAGTCCTTGTGTCACTGATACTAACATCCAGTACCAGTGTTGCTAAATCATCAAACAGAAGATCAGAGGTAGAAACAATCTACTTCCTGCTCTGTAAAGAAGAAAAAAGAAGTTATTGATTGGTTTGTGCAGTTATCTAATACAGTGCTACTACATATATAGAGTCTTTAGGTAATCTGGCAGTTGTCCTATGTGGCAAAATAAGATAATTGACATAAATCATAAATTCAAGAACTGAAATGCTTTATGGAAAAGCTAATAAACTGAGATAAATTTACAAAAAAATATTTAGCGATGAAGTGTCAAAATGAATAAAGACCTTGAAATTCTTTGTTCATACCCTAATAGAAATGATCACTAGATATCCTTCTAAGAAAAAATCTATACCTTATCCAGTGAAGCTTATTTATTTTAGCATAGATCTCTTAAAGTACTGTATGAAAAAGCTTCATTCAAGGAAGAGAACACAATCAAGGGAAATAAAATGAGATTGATTCATAATGGTTTCATTAGTTGTTTTCTGTCTGCTAAAGACACATTTTCTTGAATTACAGGATTGTCTATCGAAACTTAAAGTATGATGAAAGTTTAAGGGAAATATTTATAATTTTAAATATATTATTTTTTTTTTTTTTTTTTTTTTTGGCTTTCTAAACAAGAAAGAGCATGCCAGCCACTTCATTACAACCGGTAGTGGACTTTACTCACTATTAATGTCCTATACTACAAGAATATAATAATTCCTCAGAGTCTGTTCACTTCAAGATTTTCTTGGACCAAGGTCTAATAATTATTTTTGCAGTAAAGGAATAAAATTCTCTAACTTTCCGGTCAAGTTAGGAAAAAAAAAAAAAAGGGTTTCAGGAAAGGAATAGTATCTTTGTGTTCTGTATCTTTTGATCTCTCTGAGAACTGAAGAAGATGCCTAAGTTGTTCTCTATTTGGCAAAAGGACATAAATTTACAAAGCCCAGCGTTGTAACTTGTATCCATGAATAAAATTCACAAAGATCACTTACTCCTTGAGATGATAGAACTAGACAGGATTTTTTATCCTGCTATTTTCTGAAGCTGAAACTCATGAAAATCATGATTCATAACAACCACGAGTGGAATATAGTTAAATATGTTAATCACTGTAGTAGTAAAGTAGTAAAGTACTGTACTACTTAAAGTAGTAAAGTTGGAGAGCTGATGAGCAAAACATAACTTGTAGCTTGATTAAACCGATAGGAGATGAAAAAAAATTGGATCACTTATGTCATCTGTGGCTATGAAGACTCTACTTTCAAATTGTTCTGTTTAACAATTTATCAAAAGCTACTAGCTCTTTAATAAAATAAAATATATAGAAGAAATACAATTGAAAGAGAAGAAAAAATAACAATGAATACTGGAACTTTGCCACCACCACTTTTAATTTCACCTTGTGACAGCAGAATTGAAGTATTCTGTAAGTTTTTTTTTTTTTTTTTTAAATATTGGATCTTCACACATAATGGGAAAAAAAATCTTACCTTTTCTAATTTATCTTTGATTCACCTCAGAGACCAGTTGCTATTGAAATCTGATATATGTGAGTATTTTATTATATGAAACAGTTATTTACATCTCTAGACTCAGAAATCCTTACCTGTAACCAGACAGATATTATAGATTGCCTGAGTACAAATAAAACAGTAATAGAAGAATAGGTTAACACAATAGCTGCCTCCAAGCCTAAAGTGTTCTTGAACTGAATCTCTTTCATCAAAGCTTATATCCTCTATTTCTTGGGGTATCATATCACTAATTTACATATATTTTCTTGTTCTAACACTCACTGTTCTCATATCTCCATGTACCTATCAGCTCTTGGCAGCTGTCTTATAATGATCATGATCCCAGGGATATCATCAACACTAAAACCAGACTTCAATCAAGCAATAAAATTTATAGTCAGGATCAAGGTAAGCAGATTAAGTGTCTGCTCCATAATAAGGATGTGAAGAGACAAACACCATCAAATGCAGCTCCTGCCAATGAATTTTCATTCAGATTCAGTAGTTCTCCAGCTGTAAGAGCAAGCCTGTATTCATGTTCTGTAATGGCAATTTTAGGAAAGCATCCAATGTGTGTTTTATTGGCCAAAATTCATTTTGCTTTCATCTTCACATTCTAGGGTCAAACAGAATGATCACAATTCAATATAGGTTTAAGGATGAATTCAGAAAAGATGACTGAAGGAAACAAAGTCTTTTCTGAGTAGCTTTGATATACCGTAATGTGGTTTCATTACAATTAATGCAGGATTTGGAGAAAAGATGTGATAGCAGTTGAAGGAAAGGTAGTGACAGTGGCTAAGAGCTAAGGATTACATAACAGAAGCAGAACTGCCTCGGACGTCCTAGAATCATTGCCCATCAGTGAAGCTATGCCTATTGTTCACTCATTACCAAGGTCAAACAAAGGTTTTTTATCTGGCTTGATTCTTTTAAACAGGTGATGTGATACTGCACACAAACACATGGGCAGTTTATTGGAATACTAATTTCTTGGTATCTTTTGCATAGGGTAACACTCCTTCAAACAGGTTGGTCATTCATTGCCTTGGTGATGTTAGGAGTCTCTACTGCAAATATCCTTGCAAAGACAGCTTCAGCTAGACCAGATGAAATTCACTGAACCACTGTTATAGTGACCAGCTCTTTTGTGGATCTGTTTCTATTGTGCGATTAGACCAAATTGCACAGGAAATGCAGCACGAAATGCCCTGAATCTCTGGAACTAACCAAAACTCCCAACTAAAGAGTGCCTTTATCAACAAGTCAAACACTTTGCTTTTAATTTAGCTAGGATTCAGCCAACCACTGGTCTCCAGTAATCTCTTTCCTGACTACCCAAGAAACTGATCATTGAGTGCACCTGAGCATTGCCCTGATCCCTATCTGAACCGTATGGCAAATGTGAATCAAAATTCTGATGAGATCAAAATTCTGACTTAAAATCCATATTCTTCCAACTCTAGTCATGAGATAGGAGAGCAGCAGCTAAGAGCCGGAAAAAGTGGCTCTCCTGCCTTTGCCCAAAAATTGTCATATGCAACATTTCAGTTGTGCACCACTGTAATTCTTTTCCCTGACCCAGATCATCATTGTCTGAGTTTCACCATTTTCCTTCAGCAACTGTAACCTAGCTAAGTGCTTCACAGAGTCACAGAGGCACAGAGTCAACAGAATCACAGAATCACATAACGACTGAGGCTGGAAGGGATCCCCTAGAGATCAACCAAGAAAATTGTAAAGGTTCAAGCAGGGACATCTAGAGCATATGGTACATGATCACATCCAGATGAGTTTTGAAGATCCCAAAGAAGATTTCATGGCCTCTCTGGGCAGCTTGTTCCAGGGCTCTGTCATGTTCTGTCAAGTTCTTCTTCCTCATATGCAGATGTCACTTCCTGTGTTTTAATTTGTACCCATTACCCGTTTTTCTACCACTGGACACCAGCAAGAAGAGTTTGGCCCCATCCTATTTACCTTCTTTCCTTGGGTATTTGTACATGTTGGGTATTTGTACATGTTGGTAAGATCTTAGTCTTCTCTTCTCCAGGCTAAAGAGCCCCAGCTCGCTTATTCTTTCTTCATATGGTATATGTTCCAGTCCCTTAATTGTTTTTGTTGCTTTACACTGGACACTGGACACTTCTAGTCCAGTGTAGAGCATCCCTCATATACCGGAAAGCCAAGAACTGCACACAATACTCCAAGTATGGTCTCACTAGAACTGAGTAGTGGGCAGTATCACTTCCCTCAAACTACTGGCAATGCTACCTCAAACACCTGGCAACAATTCAGGCCAGGATCACATTGGCCTTCTTGGCCACATGAGCATAAAATGTCTCACTACACAGGGCACAAAATATTTCTCTCTGTAGTGTCTAAAACCAATTCTCACTCACACAAAGTCAAATTTTGCTCAAATGGCTAGAACGACATAATTGGAATAATGCTGCTTCACCCCACTGTGGGCCAAACTGACAGTGTTGCTTCAGCCTCTGCTTTTAAAGAATAAAAGACAATCAGGTGAGTGATGCCCTTTAGCTATGCCATATTCCTATTATTGAAAATTTAAAGGGTGGCAAAAGAAAATCATTAGTTCTGTTGCCATCATGAAAATGTCATCAAGACTTGTGTAAAATAAGGTAGTTTTCCTCAAAGTAACTGATTGCCAAATTAACTGACAGACAATTAACTCAATACTCTTCCTAAGGCTAATTTGAACAGTCCTCCAATACTCCCCAATTTACATATGTAGTTTATCCCAGCATGTCTCTGCAGAAGACCTGAAACCTTTACAGGATGCTAACACTGGCTTGAAACTGTTTCAAATTGCCTCATTTTGAATCATTTGCTTTCAAAATATCTAAGAAAAGTCCTTGGTGAGTAAGAAAAGCTAGAGATGTTAGCTAGCATAACAAGACTAGTTTAATTCTTTTATATGAACATCTTTTAATCTCTTTCTAGATTTGCTTTCTACTTAAAGAGAAGTATATGTTCTAGGGAGCAGTTCAGAGATTCAGGTTATCATCTACTATGTATAGAAGAGAGTCAGGTAATTTATCACTAAATCTCAACTTGTAAAATTTAGTACGTTAAATCAGTTCAGTTAGTGGAATCGTCTCGCTGCAATTTCCCCACCTCATTACTGTGGCTCTCATTTACTTTCATTTATGGAAAGTTTCAAACACTGAAAAGTTAGTAATTTAGCAATCTTTAGAAAAATCTAGAAAAAAAAGAGTTTTCAGCGAGAGATCTACTTTAGAAATAACCAAGGGATCTATTTTTTATCAAATTTAGAATGTAATGTGCTTTTAAAAATATTATTCTGTCTAAAGATATAGCTTATAAATTTGAGAATGATGTTTTTTTCTCTGTGGAATTTGTATTTACAATAAAAAAAGACAGTCCAACAACAGAGATACCATATGTTAAGAGTCTTTCTATCTAGTATTTAGGATACTGTTTCCAATGTTTCATAAGATAATTTCCTCTAGAAGAAGAAAAAGGTTGTTTAATGACAGTTCTCAATAAGAGAGAACTCTCTTATTGAGAACTCTCACCCATTTTCAGTTTGCAATTCTGGGCTATTTTACTCAGAGGACTATTTAAGAGAAAATTTAAAGAATTCTACGATGGGAAAAAAATATTTTTTTCTTTTCCCTTACTCTTATAAATGAATGAATGTTTTGTAAAAAGGCTGTATTCTCAGCTCATTAAATGCTCATTAAAAAAAATGCTCATTAAAAAAATGTAAAACTTTATCCTAAAATGTTAAAAATTTCAAAAAGGAGAAAAAAATAGAGGAAGATGGGATCAATCCAACAGGAAGTCTGGGACATCCTCCAAGAGACATTATCTCATATTATACTTAAAATTTATGTACAGAACCTCAAGCAGCATGGCATTCATTATGGATTTTACATTTTAGCCTCTTGAGCAAGTTTTAAAAAGTGATTGCAATGTCTAAAGAACCAAGTTGTCTAGCCTCTTCTACTTATTCTTGCCTATTTACCTGTTGGTGCATTTTCAGAAAATAATTACCTCCCAGAATACGATTTGGGTAACAGTGCTTGTATCTGTTGATGCCCTGTTCTCTCTGAGATAAGTACCTTCATTTTCTCCTCTGACCTTTCTACTCACCCTGGTTAGGGCTACCCAACCATTTTCTTCAGACATAGCATGGCCAGAGGAGAAGGGCTGAGAACAAGAAGTCAGAGATTGAGGAGCAATATGGTAAGAAGAGTGTAGTTGCATAGATAACTATCATAGAATCATTATGTTGGAACAGATCTTCACAATCATCACATCCAACTGTAAACCCTTTAACTTCATACCTGTTAAATCATAATCTTAAAATCCCTATGTGCCTCATCTACATGTTTCTTGAACACTGCCAGAGATGATGACTCAACCACTTCAATGGGAGGCCTGTTCCATTGCTTGACTACTCTTTTTGTATAGAAATTCTTCCTAATGTGTAACTCGGATCTCCCCTGCTACAGCTTGAGGACATTTCCTCTTGCCCTATCATTACATATTCTGGAGATCAACCCCCACCTCACTACGACCTCCTTTCACATAGTTCTGGAGAGCAATAAGGTGTGCCCTCAGACTCCTATTCTCCAGACTAAACAACCCTGACTCCCTCAGTCGCTTCTCCTAAGGTCTGTGCTCCAGCCTCTTCACCAGTTTCATTGCCCTTCTTTGGAAATGTGACAGCACCTCAATGTCTTTCTTATAGTGAGGGACTCAAAACCGAACAGAGTATTCAAAGTGTGGCCGAGTACACTTCTGCTATTCAGGGTACATCTGAGGTCTTTGTCACTTCAGTGTGCAATACGAGCAGTGTTAACATAGAAACTAACAGCAATTAAATGTCACACACACACAAAACAATAACAACAATAATAGCAAAAGTGCAAATATCACAAAATCAGATTATAAAATTCTAAAGGGGGTTGTATCAGAGCATCATTCCTGACTTAATATTCTTTTACTTTTTTAGACATCTTTAGCGGAGCTACCTCTATGAAATGAACATATCCATATCTTTTTTTTTCTTTCTTGTTTGATTCTACTTTGAAATTTAAGCCAAATGAAGGTAGAGATATTGCTACTGATGTTAATCTCTTCTGAATGGTAACGTACTAGTACAGGACTTGATCAGAAGCAGGAAATCAAAGTTCTTTTTTCTTTTTATACTGAGGAATTTAAACATGTTTCTGCTGTCTGCTGAAGGAGTACCCTAGTGGCCAGATTCTAAAGTACAAAGAGAAGTCAGCCCTGAGCCACTTAGGGAAAAAAAAAAAAATAGAAAAATAATATATAAGAAATTATTCCCGGTGAGATTTCAGGCTATCTAGCTTCCAGCTAGACAGAGCAGTCCTACTCCAATATGAGCATCTAAGCTATAAAAAGAAGTGGATTTTGAAATTCTGTTCTTAAGTAACTGAAAGTGCTACTGGCTCAGCATCTGAGTGGTTTTGATTTATTGTTCCAGAGAATCTATCTCACCCTCTAGCTTACACATCCAAGCCATGATGCTTTCAAAAACTATTTAGGCTCCTACATTCTTCCTTGGACCTAACCCTCAGGCAAGAAAATTTTGAGATTTTGGGTTCTTTTTTTCTCTCCTTACAACTTCTTTATGAGAACATTTGATAGAAAGAATAACAAGACATATAAGACTTGATAAGAAAAAGAAAATGTGAAATTAGTTTAGCGAATAAGTGGATATGCAATATCTTTCTTTTATCTTGTTTTCAATTACAAGCTGAAGTGTTCATAATTTACTTACTGTTTTTATGCATGAAAATTTACTTTCATATGCAAAATACAAATTTTCAGCATATATTTATGTCTATAAAATAAAATATAAACTATGCAATATATAAACTATATAAACTATACAATATTTGTATCTGAAATCTATTCTATCTAATTTCAATAAAATGCAATGACAGAAGAATGTCACTCAACCAAGCTATTACATACCTTATTGTCTTTTGCTGCCATTTGTAGAATTAGAATCCAGGTAAAAATTAGTATGACTACAGGTTATGAGCATTATAATATCTCAATATGAGCTCAGTATTTCTAAGAAAATGTGAATCTCAGTCTTCATTAGAAAAGTCAAAGTTTGAACATTTTTCTTTTAAAATTTAAAGCAATAAACTAAATCTCCTTTTTGATATTACATTGTGCATTTCAAACATTAGACTTATGATAATATGAAAATATTCAATAAATAAAATTTAAGAACAGAGGTCATACTCTGACACTATGATGATTAATTGGAACACACTTATGATGTTTATATGCTTAGTTGCATATGTTTAAAGCATTTAAGAGAGGCAAAAGTGCTTTTTAAATGCTGTTTTCTGCATTTGATAAAGCATAGACTTCTTTTCCGCTGTCTGATAGAAATTCTCCTTCAAAGTTTATTGTGCTGGTGTATTAGCTAATTGTATTTGCCACTTAATTTCATTGCAGCAGCAAGAAAATAATTTTACTCTTTCAAAAAAAGTGCATATTCATTAAGATAATCTTTCACAAAACCTCTGGAATGGTAAATATCACTGTGTTCATTTTATCAAAATCAATGGAACGACTGAAGAGAAAGAAAATGTTGTCTGACATCCTACAGCTTTATTAATATATATTTTTTTCTATTAGTTCTGATATGGTTAAAATTTATTCAAAAACAAAGTGCCATTGGAGGCACTTCTATCTTGCCACTTCTATCCTTGAGACATCTGTGGGTATGGAGGCAAATATCTTTGGGGAATAGAGCAAGAGACAGACTTTCTGTCTTGTTTAGGAATTAGAGTAATGAAGAGTTCTTGAGAGAAGCATGTAACCTACATGCGATTATAAGTATTTAGGGAATCAACACCCATAATGTAAATGTCTAATTCTTTGATGGACTGTGGGAGTACTTTTGAAAGCTCCCAGGAAAACATTTTGATCACTTATTCTGGATTCTTGTTTCAATAGAGTGGAAAATGCCAGTTTAATACTCAAGTTAGGCAGTTCAGTTCCTGAGTTTCATGAGTCTTCTTTTATTGAAGCATACACTTATTACTGACAGACATCAATCATTAACTTCCCTACTTACAGTAGCAGATAAAATTCCTCTGTAGCAAAACATATATATGTATTGAGGCGGGAATTCTGAGTTGTAAAGTATGGTGGGATATACAGAATAATATGACATTTACACATTAGCATGCTCAGCATTCTTACACATTAAGAATGCTATCTGAGGACTAAAACAGAATAAAAAGACCTAAAAATAAACATTTTTTTCCAGTTCCTGAATAACAATTCTTTTAATAAAACTGAAATATTAGGAATATCTTCTGTGGAAACTATAATAGGCTTTCATCATGACAAGTACTTCCAGCAGAAGAAATAGCAAAGCATATGCAGCTATAGTTTCCAGCCTTGCTTAGTTTTATGCAAGCTATATCAAAACTAAACTAGGCTGAGTTTTTTTGTTTTTGTTTTTGTTTTTTTTAATCAATTTCATATATGCTCATTGATAAAGATTGCTTTTCTGATATGCAGTTTTTTTGCAAATGTAAATGTAGAATCTGGGAAGTTTATTCAAGAAAAAAAGCATTGCACTTGTACATCTCCCTGTATAACTCAATGTAAATTTAAGCAGAAACATTTACTGACTAAAAACTGAAGCACAGTGGATTTTTTCTCTCTAAATAAGCCCTGACTGCTTTTTTAAAGTAGTGAATAGCTGTGTACAATGAAAAAAAAAATCCTAGATAACAGTACTAATTAATTTTTTAATTGTGTCTGCAAAAATTACCAAGGGCAGAAGAAAAATCATATACAGAAAATTGCTTAATGTTTTTAGTCCTATACCCTGATCTTCTTCCACCCCTCCCCACTGTTCTTTTTAACTGTTTCTGGAAGTCTGTTCAGCTCAACTAGAGAGTGCAAGAGCAAGAGCATCCCCTGCAGGAACATTTTAGCCCAAGATGATTTTAGCCCAAGATGATTTTTTTACTTTCTGTAGTGCTTTTTTGCTGATTTGTATTCATTGTGCAGGGTGCATGGTAATTTTGTCTAGAGAATTAGAGAGGGATGGCTATTGCAGTGGTAATAGAATTACTATCAGTGTTCTAGACTGGTAAAAGGATTGTGAATTTCAGTTAGAGGCTTTAAAAACACATGGTGAAATATATATATGGATCTCTTCTGCAGCACTAGTTATAGATGTATTTTTCCTTTGGATTGTAAATGTGATCATCTAAAGCCAGAAAATGTTGCTAAGAATGCTGAGTATAGAGCTCTGAATAAACACCTTTATTTTTGTTCATATTAACAATGTATAACGCATGTACACAATCTATAGAGAAACAATAGACTTCTAGTAGTCTTCCAGTAGGGAATTTTGATAAGTTGGAAAAATGATAGGTTCTAATTACTATTTCCTTCAATAATATGTGCTTTCTGACTGAATTTCCCCAACTTCTTTTAAATAAAGAGAAAAAGAGGAAAGTTCTAGCCAATAAATATTATGTATATAGCCAAGAAATCTGGCCTATTTTTGTTTCAGTAAATGACTGTATAAAAAATCAGTAAATGTGGATGACAAATGTCAACTTCTGTTACAAAAGATACAGAAAAAAATATTGATTTTATAACAATCTGAGGATTACATTTCAAGGAGCAGAGATATATGATTTTGTTGTGCATTTTTTGTATGCAATTGAGCAAAGAACAAATGAATTATTTCCTTTGTTCTTTGGAATTATTGTTAGCAGATATGTGTATGTCCTAAATACAAGCACTAAATTGTAAATCTGTAAATCCCATTTCAGTATAAGAAGTGAAGAAGAAATGTAAGTTATTTCTGCAGAAAGACCCATCCTCTTGATCTAACTGAAAATATGGTTCAGTTGAAACCTGAGCTCATGTAAATGAAAAAAATTGAATCAAGTTATTTGACTGAAAATGATTTTGTGTTGGTTTAACAGAGAGAATGTGAATGTGGAAAGAGGTATCTTTGACTGCAGGAAATATTAATATATATTAGCAATATATATAGCAATCTGTGGATAGTTTCAAAACCAGAGGAGGAAGAGCTATTTGAATCCCAGTATCCCACAGCACATAGTTGAATGCATATTATTGTACTGAAGAAAGTAGCTTTTGCTTTTGTCTTATTCAGAACAGGTAACAACTTTCAGACACTTTTACCAAAGTATTTTCTTCAGATTTTTTGTCTTTGAGCTTCCTCACTAATCTTCTGAGATTTTATATCATGATAAGCAGTAGTTTGGACTGGTTTGGGCTTAATAGCTCATCTGTTGAAATCTCCAGACAATTATCTATCTAATTATTGTGTCAATAAAGGTTATCATTTTACACTCAGAATTTTGTGGTATCTATCATACTAGTAATATATATTTTTTTCCACCATTCATAGGCTATTTTAGAATAGGCTATTTTAGAACCTCAGCCTCATGGCTAAAAAGGTCCTGATTTCTAGACAAATCTGTTTCTCTGGCAGTAGATGGCTGTTTGCTGATGTGTTTGTGTTCTTTGGATTTTGGCATTCATTTTTCTTTCTTGTTCTGCATGTAAGAAAGAAGAAAATGTAGCTTATTGCAGTCTTGTTTTTAAAGATTATTTTTTTTGCATTTGCTCATCCTAGTATCTCTTCACTATATCCTTTTGTGGCTGATTTAAATTGTATTAGACATGATTATCCAGACCTGTACACAGAAGCACACATGATCTCTCCTGTTGCATAATCACATTTCTCTCTTACTCTATACATTACCATCTTTTCTTCTAACATTGTTTGATATTTCCATGTTACATTTTTTTTTCTCTTGGCTCTTCCATTGACAGGATATCCAAGCAAAATTCTTTGATTTATATGCTGTAACAATTTTAAATAATTTTGCAAAAGTATGTCTACCTGATGAATATATATAGAACATGAATCTATTAAATGACTTTTAGATGTCTTTTTATCCTTTAAGTTAAAAATGCCTGTTTTCTATTTGACAACTTAGTTTTAGGGTCTCTTATTCTATTCAGTATTTATATCTTTTCTTTTTATGCTCATTTCAGTTTTACATAAATATAAATTTTAAAATCCTTGGGCTTTGCATGTCATTAATAGCAGATGTTCAAATGCTAAAAAGTATGTGACCAGTATCACTTGGATGCATGGAAGTGATAGCACCCTAGACTATCTTAAACACACGGCTTATGAAAGAATATTTTTGGCATGGCACTTGAAGGTTGTATAGTGTACTTTGACACATTGACAGCAGAAATAATGTCTGTATTTAAGAAACTGTATATCACATTGAATTTGCTTAGACACTGTTGCCTAAACATAGGTATACAGCCTGATTTTAAATTCTGTAGAGCATTCCTTGGCTTCCAGCTGCTATTGTGAAAGGGAATAGGTGATCCAGAAGTCCCCTTTTTTCTTGTATGCCCACACATTTTAAATAATTAAGAATGTCTCAAATGCCATTAGTTTTCTTTGATAGGCAACAGAATACTGTCCCAAATACTGTTGCATGAATTAAGCTAGCTGCTTAAATTAACATTATATTTAATAAAGAGTCAATTAATCAGTAAAGATCAAATGATTAGAGTTAATGGATTCTTAAGAACTATTAAGGTCAACTGAAAATATCTGCATAATTCTCCAGACTCAGTTGACTTTCTGATTGGGAAATTTGCCTAAAAAAATGTGTTTAGTGACATTCCAAATGCACACAGAGTGTCTATGATATCCACATATGTCTAGCACACAGTACACAGACAAAAAAAGAGACATAGTTCTGGAAAAGCACTTGGAAGTCACATGGAATAACCTGGGGCATCTTATATGTGGGTGAATGAATTAATCTGTAGATCTGCATTAACTGTAAGGAAGCTTAAATACCTAGTTAACTTGTAGACACCTGTATTTAGATGTTCAAATTTATATGCCTATATTCTGGGTATAAGTATCACTTATAAGTCAAAATATTACCTGTTTACTAAAGCAATTATTGCATATTTAAGCCAACTATTCAATTTTAGAAAGATCTTAAGGAAAAATTCCTAATCCGGAGATGACAGGCCAGTTTTTCTGGCTCTCCAGAAATAAAATGATTTCTGGAAGAGGGTCTGCTCCTTACTCCTAAGGCCTCTGAAATGTAAAATTCTAAAAATCTCTATAAATCTTACAAAAAGACCATATAATTTCTTATCTTGGCTCTGGTTTTGACTGACAGCAAATGACTACTTATGAGTATGAAATGAAAGGTAGATAACATACATTCTTCCTCTATGTACCGTCAATACTCTTCATTGATTTACAAATCAGGACATTTTGAGCAAAAGTTTGTATCTCTGTATTCCATTCCCACTGATACATTTTTTCCTTCCATAAATGTGTCTGATTATATTATGAATCAATAGAAATAGTTAATATCTATAAATGAAAAATTCTGTATAAGTTTTGGCAATGCTCACCACAATGGTTTTCTATGAAAGATATTCACCAGGGCAGTATGTTCCTTTGAAACGATTTCTCAGTACAAGCTGAGCAAGTCATTGTGGAGGTTACACTAATAGTACAGTCCTTTTTCAAAGCCAGGTTTACTAAGTAGTGCCATCTTGGGTAGTCTTAGATAAAGAGGTAAACTGCTATAGGTAGTAGAATCTGGGTTGAGAGACAGGTAGTACCAGCCGTGTGACAGCCACAAGCTGCTATTTCCAAACTTCTTAGGGATAACAGAATCTGTAGTACATTCAAAAGTCAAGGATGTAATGCACCAGCTTCTAACAGTGGTTGTCTGAGATCAGATACCTGTCATCACTCCAGAACACAACACTGTCGGTTCCAGGCCTCAAACAAGCACGCTTACTCTGATTAAACAAGAGCAGAAACTGTTCCATGCTGGAAATATATCAAACATTTTACCGGCAGAGGGTTTGTTTTGTTTTCTTTTTCTCTTACTTACTTAGAAGTACTCAGAGGCTTAAAATCTCCACAGGACTTTTGGAGAAGAAGGATTAGTGCAGATTTAGAAGGTGGAGCACTGAAAAATATTTTCAATTTTCTATTGTTTTTTTCATTTTTTTTTCCCTAAAGCTATCATCACCATACAGACATGAGACACTCAGAAAAGAATGTTATCTTTTGTTGTTAGCTTTTTCTTTATCTTTGCACAGTTAACACAAGTAAACATAATAATTTTTATTATAATAAAAACATTTTGGCTATTACAGAGATGGGGATCCAGTCCAGCTTTTAAATTTATTTTTTATCAGTTGTGTATCTTTAAAAGAAAGTATTTTTGTATTTTTCTTCAAAAATAATGTATCTTATTTGACTGGCTTAAAATTAAAAATACATATAGTTGTCTTGAACCTTTAGGAGCAACACAGCTTCCAGAAGTCTGTAAGTGAGAGCAATTCAGGATCACACTCTTTTATATTCTTTTTAGAAAATTAACCAAGTGCAGTAACAACTGTTTCTTGAACATCAATCAGATGTTAGTCTTATTGGATGAATATAATGAGTTAGTGACTCATTGGCTAAAATGCTGACACTTGTAAAATTCCTGACAGCAGTCACATTAACTAAAAAGTCACTTGGCTTCTGTGGCATTCTCTTAAAAATTACACTATTGTGGAGGACAACCTTTCCTGTGATAAGAAAAATACAGAGCATCAGATTGAACTAGTTTTGCATTTAATTGCAAGGCACTATAGATGATCTATATTTGTCATTTTAGAAATGAAAAGGCTAGTATATTTTAATATAAATGATCCACTTTTTTTTAATTTCTCAGTAAAATCTTACTAGGTATTGATGAGATTTCTGACTTGGAGTGCATTAAAAATGACTAATTTTAAATATTGCCCATTAGAGGTCACCTTCTGAATTCCAATACAATAATAAATTAGGAAAAGCAGAAAGTTCAGGTAGGCTTTTTGCCCCAAGTCATACTTTTTATTTGATAGGTATCAACTCCATATCTCTGTATGCGTGTGTGTGTGTATAGATCTATATATAATAGACTACATATATATAAAAAAACATATCTGAAATTATGCCATGCAGCATATATCTTTAATTTCCTCCATGCCCTACAGTCAGTTCTCCCTGTGCATCCAATCTATTCTCCATAGGTACAACCTATGAAGCCTCATTCACTGTCTCTGAGACGTATTCTAATGGTCTATTGTTAGAGATTATATATCCTTTATACTCTCAGTGCTGTACTTTATACTCTCAGTGCTATTCTGGACTCTTGTTTCTCCATTATTAAGATGCTTCAGGTTTCAGGAGGAAGGTATACAAAATGGTTAAGTTTTCTTGGTCTGGTCAGAAATACCTTAATACAGCACTGTCTTACAGACAGGCTAGCACCAAGCAAACTGCTGTGTTTACGGAGCACACTGCTTTAAAATACTACTGCCTCGCAGCTACTCAGTCTCATATTACCTTGCCTGGCTTTGTCCATGTGTAGTACAGATAATGGAGTTATTCAACATCTGTTCCTGTTCTGATTTATTTATATTTCTTATGCCTTCTGTATAAGGTATACAGGTATAAGGTATACATTATGCCTATGCTTGACTGGGATCAATAAAAAAGATAGTTCTTAATTCATCTTATCTAGAACCTCATGCTTCAGCGCTTCAAGGCACAGAGCAAGCTCTAAATACACTGAATTAAAAGCTGCCATTTTTAAAGACCACTGTGAGAAAACACAGTTAGGGATACCTCCTGCACCTTCCTTAGTGACATCTTACTGCAGAATAGAAAGCAATAAAGCTGAAGAAACACTGGAATTTGCTCCTGTTAACTTCTATTAATATTTTTAAATGAGTTCTACAAAGCAATATGTTTCAAAATATTAAGCAACTTTTGAAATATATTAATATTAATTATCTATTAATATTATCTATTTGAGAAGAGAATTCAACTTTTTTACATCATGTGTTGGTAGTAAAGACTTGCATAGGCACTAAACCAATTCCTGCAAAAAAAATAACTGAAGGCAATACTGGTATTATAAAATAGTGAAAAGTAAATTAGATCAAAATAGTAAAGCATTTAAAATAGAATAATATTAACATGCATTAGAAATAGAACTATCTAGGCTATAATTAAAGAGTCAATACAGCATTTTCTTCTTATGTCTAGTTCACGATCTTTCCATGGTAAGGTCTATATTATAATATATTTGTCACAGAATTTTTATTTATTAGGAAAATAAGCAGTTTTTAGTCACTAGGACTATTTTATGTCTTTTAAATTTTTATTAGGCCACACGTTTTCCTACAGTATATATCCACGATAATTCTTCCAAAAAAGGAATTGGTATGAAAGAGTACCATGCAAAAATGTTGGAATTAAAAATTCAATGTGGCTTACAGCAAGGAGTTAACATTACCAGTGAAATTGCACTGTCATTTAAATCAATAGCAAAACTTGTGTCTGTTCACACAGCGTATCATAAGCCAATGTGCAGCACCATGCAAGAGAGAACTGTATTCAGTTTGGATTGGAGGATGAAGAAACCTGTACTCATGTTACCTCGTCAGCAGTGTTTTACAATGAAGTTAAGCCATTTTTCATTTGAAAAATGAAAATGTTTTTTGGTAGGACATTTTTAGCAAGAACATACACACACTTCTGTCTTAAGTAGAGAAATGTTGTATTCTTGTATTAATGAAAGAGTGATTCAAAGAACATCCTTGCAAAGAGTAAAATTTTCTCTGAGGTGGTATAAGCTACACTATTTTTTTTAAGCATCATAAAATTCTTGTGGACAGAGATTAAGTGCAGTTTAATGCAGTATTTAATTTTTTACATATATTTTGGAAATTGCTGAAGCCCATATTGCTTTCACTAATGTAGTGCAAAACAACTGACTTCCCTTTCTTCCCTGAGTTATGAGAAATGTGATGTCAAGCTATGCTTTGTTAGCCTGATTTAGAATTGGGAGTTAAGAGACGGTCTTTCACCTGTAAGTGACAGCAAACTCATCTAGCTGCTGGAAGTTAAAGGACATACATCTCTGGTTGGATCTATTTGATTTTGTATAAATAACAATTGGAGTCACAGCTTGAACCTGACTTGTACTTCCCAAACAAGTGCCTTAATCACTGGTGTATAGAGACAATCATTCATTTGCTCTGGCCTGGTGAATATTTATTTATTTAAAGTAGAGGAGCTCCAAAGAGAGAGATAGAGACTGATGTAGTATATTTTAGTAGCAGGATAATTACACAACAGAATTTATGTCAGTCAATAAATCCCTGCAACAGGGAATCACAAGATAAACCTATTACAAAAAGTCTTAGTCATGCATTTAGACAGATGGCTGTTCTGAGAAATGGCACTTCTGGGTAGAACATATTTCTCTTCAAAAACATGCTATATCATGAAAGAACAACTCTATTCAGATTGGTATTTTATATACAGAAGTACTCTTTTCCATGATTGCTAATTGACTAAGTGAAGAGATAGTATGAGATTTAAAATACTTGGATGGTACTCTTGACTCTAGCAGCAATCTGGCCTCTAATCTTGCAAAAGTGAATTCATCCCTCTTTAACTCATTTTTTTTTCTGTGTGTGCTTAGATTATGAGCTCTTGAAGAGATGTGATTGTGTCCTGTTTTTTCTGTTTTTATGAACGTGTTCCAGATGAATAGATCCTGGTCGAGGCTGTATATATTAAGGTATTGCACATAATTTGCTTTGCCAATCTACATTAATAAAAATAATGCATTGTAATGAAACATTACAATATTTATAAGAATCATGGCCCTGTCCACCTTAATTGCTAACATTCATTTTAATTGGATTTGATTAAAGAATTAGAAATCATCTGCATATAAAAAATCTGTAAAGCAGAGCTAGTCTAATGAATTTAATTAATTATTTTTCCACTTTCTTTTGATTCAAGTTAATAATTGAAAACAAAATCTGATTTCCAAGTTTGAATAACCTAGGTATTGCTTTTATTATTTTTGTTGAGATTGTCTTTCTTGCAAGAAAAGATGAAACTGTTTCAAATTTGCACTTCAGATGAAGATTTCTGAAAGGCTCCAAGACAGTCACTCTAGTTCAAAAGTGGCAAGGCTAGAATATATTAATCTATTTAGGAGTATTAAAAATTTAGTTAACTCAAATACATAATACATAGACTGGAGATTTGTATAACTGAGAAAGGGTTCAATACAATAAGCAATTTCATCCACACTGAGAGCAGTAAATAATGATATGCTTTCTTCACTACATGATACTTGCTGCTGAGTTACCTGATCTTCACTCATTTCATAGAGGAGAGGAAACCACAAAATAAAACTTGGTATTTAGGCAGCTTGACCTACTCTGAAAAATGACTAGTTTTTAACAGTACAGTTCGTGGTTAGACAGTTCATCAACGTTTCTTGAAATATTTTTGTTACGAAAGTCCATTTAGAGAATGATTAAACGATTCCCATTTCCATCTCTCCTAAACAGTCATTACATTCACGTACGGTTTAGAGCACTTGTTATGCCAATGAGATTATAAGGAGACCAGAGATAAGATTAAATAGTTTCATTTATGTTAGAATTATTTTCCCATCAAGCAGAATACATCATATACAGACAGAGATGTGCCAGAAATAGAAAGCCTCTCTTAAGGCTCTAAAAATTAATCTACATTGTAGGATTTTCTTAAACAGAGTAGTTAAGATGATGCTACAGAAATACTTTTAGGAATTGGAAATAGATTCAAATTATAATATTTTTATTAAGTCATTTGCATTTCTAAGTAGGTAAAACAAAAACAAATCTGTAAAAAAGTTAAGCTATATGCAGAAATATTTGTAAAAATATGAGAGAAAATGGAGTAATTTCAGCGAAGGCATGCTGTTCCTTTCACACTACTGCAATACCTTATGTAGCAATAATGGAATGATTTAAGATCAGTGACAAAGAATAGACTAGATGACGTTTCATAAATAATATTTAATTCATTAGCACTTGCACCACCATTTCTGCATGTATAATATTGATATTGTGAGAAAAAGTACTTAACATGCACATATTAATACTATGTTTCTCTTAGCCAGATGTTTTGTCCAGCAGCTTTAGAATGACAAACTGATCTACCAATTTGCTCTTCAAGCGGTAATCTTCAAATCAGATAGATAATTATGAATGAATCCTTTAGTGGTATTGTAGATAGTAACCACAGCAGTGGACTGGATTCTAGTTAACCAAACCATAACAGAATATTGACTCGCTGATAGTACAAACCAATATTAACGCTACAATTGCTCTGCAGTTTTGTCTTGCAATTTCTCATTTTCAATCAAGTAGAACATGAATTTATGGCTACATTAGTAAGTTTAATGACATCACCAATGGTTTATTTCTCATTTTCAGTGCCAAAGATCCAATTTTCTTGCTATGTGCTCTGACTGTGACCCAACATCTGTTCTTAACTTTTCAACGAACTTTGGCAATTGAGGGCACTGACCTACTCTGAGCACTCAAGTACACTTTAAACTCCTATAAAATAGCTTTTAAAGGAGCTTGATCATTTTAGACTACAAATCAGTCTGAAAACAGTAAAGAAACTGATGCAAACCAGGGAATGCTGCAGATAGGAGTCACTTAGTCAAGGTGATTGTTACCAAAGTTACTGTCATTCAGATAACTCCTTTCAAAAGCTCTAGCACTCACATGTCATTAATCCAAAGCACAGGTTTGTCTACTGGAGCTTCTCACACTTCTACACTAATTTTGGGCAGCCAACTGGATACTAATTTTGCTCAGAAAGACATATGCACTTTCTAAATATTTGTTCAGGGAATTTTTCTTCCAGCAGCATGTCCAATTGGAACCTTGCTGAATGTGCAGGGCAGATGCAGAAAACCTTAATACATGTGTTTCTGATGAGGATAAAATCAACTCTAAAGTTTTTTTTTTTTTAAGAAAAAAAATGTCCAGTCATTCCAGTCATTAAGATTTAGAATGGTTCTTTACTGATCTATAGCTAAGTAAAGCTGTATACTTTCCTGTTTCAGGCACTTTGGCGGTATTATGATCTTAAATGCAATTTATAGAAACAAAGGAGATGATAAAAGAGCAGTGTCAGCAGAAAAATCAGACCACTAGAATTCCTCTATATTCTGTTGATTATTTTAGGAATATGAGTAATGATGGTCCTAACCAAAGCACATCAGTTCCCACAGACTGGTTCCTTTCACACTATCTCTGTGTGAAAGGAAAAGTATCCCTTTTTTTATACTTAGGCATTTTTTCTCTATTTCTGTGTTAAATGGGACAGATGAATTTGTGGCAGAAAGCAGAAATGAATTTGAATAACAGAAGGGAAAGCAAAAATATATTAGCAGCATGCATCATTTAATCCACATATTTGGGTATGCAGGACCAAATTTTCCAGAATCCATCCAGTTTGATTGACATAGCCTGGCACTTTACAAATTTTCATGAATTTCCTCTATGTGGCTCTAGAGCTTTTATGTATAAACTAAAGAGTGTGATGCAGGTAAGCAAGAGGGGAGAGAAGAAGGGAAAAAAAAAATAGGACGGATGAACAGAGATATTTCATAAGCATCTATGAAATATCCCCATTATTGTTTCATGAAGTTCCAGTCTGCATCTTTGCATTCTGCAGAGGTCGCTGTGAATGGCAGCACAATCTGGTCCATCAAATACTCCTTTTTTATCACCTGCAAACTTGCTGACAGACGTATTTGGTCACATAAACCAGGTCACTAATGAAGATATGAAACAGTATTGTCCCCAATATTGGCCTGTGGTGTACACCTCTGGTGATGGGCCTGCAGCTGCATATTATGCTGCTGATCGCAGCTCTTTGAGTCTGGCAGTTCAATCTCTTTCTTATTCATCTTATTGTCCATTTGTCTGGTCTATCAGATTGTTAATTAGAGGGAGTTAATATTGAAAGCCTTGCTAAAATCAAAGTAATCAACACCTTGTCCTCTCATTTTAGAAGGCTATTAAGTTGTCCAGATATGGTTTCTCCTTCATAAATCTCTACCGACCACTTGTCCTTCATATGTTTGTCAGTGGTTTCCATGAGGATTTGTTCACTCCACTCACTTCCTGTGGAGATGGAGATGAGACCAGTGAGTCCTGGATCTTTTTTTTTGTTTATTGAAAAAAAAAAGAATGATACTTTCTTTCTTTCTGCCTTTGGGAATGTCCCCAAGTCATTATGAGCTTCCAAATTATGAGAGTTTCAATGGCATCCATTGTCAGCTTCCTCAGGACATGTATGAATCCTATTAAGTCCAATGGATTTGTCCAACTGGACCTGGCCATCCAGTTTCTTTAAATGTTCCCTAAACTGAATTTCCTTTACCAAAAGGAAGTCTTATTTGCTTCAGACGTTCCTACATTCCTTCCTTTTATCTTCTTTTACCAAAGAAAAGCAAGACTTTGAAAATGAATCTGAATGATATCTCAATTTGATTTTATTTCCATTACTACATAGATTGGTTTGGAAAGTATTTGAAACCAACTGAGACCAGCTTAAAAGTCAAGGGAAGGATTTTAGTTCAGAATATGTTGACTACTTATTGTGAAGAATCAGAATGAAATTTACAGGGATTTAATGAATTGTAAAATCTGTCTGAAAAAGTTTTTCTTCATATATTATCTCCCACTTTTATTGCTGCTCTATTTCTCCTCAAATAAACAATATCAATTTTCTACTATAATTTTCATATTCTTCTTCAATTTCAACTAATTCATTTCTTCTTTCTTAAAATAATATTCCTTTCCTATTTCATCTCTCTCCCCCTCCTTTTCATTAATGTGTTACCATATATGTTAGACTAAAGCAGTATTTTCTCCTGCATTACAGATATCTTTTATGATTAGTTTGCATGCAACTAAACATCTCAAATTAACACTAGATAAATGTATTGAATATTTTGAAATAGAGATTTAAAAATAGTAGCTGTTTTTTAATATGAATTGTAAAGAAAGCCCTGAAGAAACATTTTAATCAGCTAAGTCTAGTCTTGCATGTCCAATTAAAATACTGCAAATTAAGCGTTTTCTTTCTTTCAAAGTGAGATGAAAACTTGGTCTTTGGAATTTTCATACCTGAAATAATAAGCTCCAAACCAGTGGCCTGTAGACACAAACCTCAGGACATCTACCACTGATTTTGGATAATGAATCTACTACAACCAGAAGCGAGATTATGATGATTTAATGCTGTAAAACTGGTCCAATAAGAAAAAAAATAACTTTTAACTTCTTCCATCTTTGGAACAAAGCAGCAGTTCAAACTGTCTTTTGTGGCTAAGCTGAGTGTGAGTGTTGGGGGTTTTCTTTTTTCCCCATATTGATTTCTTTTTTTAAAAAAAAAAGAAAGAAGGAATAAAAAAAAGAGGGAAAAAAAGAAGAGAGTTATCATTTAGCATGAGAGAGGAAAGAGATACCTACCATAGATCTAGATATATCCATGGCAGTCTCAAGCTGGTTGGATTTAGCCTTTACGGTTCACAGAGTTTAACATTAAAGTTCAGACAGGTTTTTTTTTCTTTTCTTTTCTTTTTTACCCAATTTAAGGGGAAAAATGAGCAAAAAATAAAAAAGCCTTTTAATGTTTAACAGTGTCTCTAGGCAAACAGTCATTGATGACAGAAAGGCATTTCTAAAGAGTTTTTCAGTCCACTAGGACCTGAATTGTTCCTAAAATGCATTTATGTATCATTGACTGCAAATGGAGTTTTGGCAAAGGCAAATCTAACTTAGTCTTGCTTAAGTGCTTAATTCAGTCCAGATGAATCTGGGCATGAAGCTTCTTTTCAGATTCCTTACTTCAAAATCGGTGTAAGGTCCTTCCTTCTACACAGAAATAAACAATCAGCTATAGCATTGATTACAGGAATGAGAAGAAAAGAAAGTTGACCCATCATGAGTATATTCCTGCAAATGCAACAATAGGAAAAGAAAAAGCAGGAAGAAAGGAGGAGTCTATTTTAAGGCAGTTAATGCCATTAATCTGGATAAGAGCACCACCCTTGAATCAACAGAGTTGAGGGGCTACTCTGCATGCTCATGTTTATGAACTTCCATAGAATTAGCAGTCTGAAGAAATATCCAAACTACTTCTTGGAGTATTTTTTTATGGCAGTGTACAGTTTCACTGTGATTTGCCTTTTTTTCCCCACTTTTCCAAATAGAAAAAATATTCATCAGTAGACTGAAAGAATTAAATGCTTGAACATATATACTAAAATAAAAAGCAACTTTGGAAAGAAATTCATTGTACCACAAACTTCTGATAGATTTAATGATATATAAAATTATTGTCATGAAAATTACATTTTAGTTTAAATAAAGTTTTCTTCCTGGAATTCTACTGATTGATTTACACTGCACTGCATATTTAGGTCAAGGTTGAGCAAGGTTGCAATGACTTAACTTATGCTTTATCTTATGTGCTATGAAGAAAGAATAAGAAAAGTATTTTTACTTGCAAAAAATTTATTACAGAAATTTTATTGTACTCTCATATTAAAATATAATTTTTGTTCTTCTTATAAGGGTTATCTATCTACATATATCTTTTCCTGCCTTCAGAGGATTAGCTTATATGAATGTCAATGATTAATTTTCTGGCAAATCATTAAAAGAAAAGTTTGCAGCAAAAGTGGATAGGGGCTTATGTCCAGCACAATTATCTTTTTGTCTCTCAGGTCTGTGAAGCTACAGTACAGAAATTTATTTGTTTAATTTTTTTTTCATCTGAACCTTCAATATTTGATATAATAATCACACAAATACACTGAATAAGTCGTAAGTCATAAAATGTTCAGTGGTATTAAGCAATATTCTTGATGTTTAGAAAATAACACAAGTAAAATGTGAGAAACTTTTGATAACTACAAAATTTACAGAAAAGTCTACTTCTTATAGAAGCTTCACACAAAATGTGACTGACAGGTGTCATAAGTGCAACATATTGACTGAAAGATTTTTTGTTTTTATGTTAAAGGAATAAAATCAAGTTTATTCTCTAGGCATAGAAAAAACATACTGCAAATTTTTTTTTTTTACAGTGGTTGTTTAAAGGCAGAGAGCTATTTCATGGGTAGTCTTTGAAAGAAATTAGAATGTTGAAAAATGTATTATCTTTCTCTCAACATTTTTTTTCTTATTAACTAGCTCATAGAATCATAGAATGCGTAAAGTTGGAAGGGACCTTAGAGGTCATCTAGTCCAACCTCCCTGCACATGCAGGGTCACCTAGAGCACATGGCTCAGGGC
>JAUBOD010000140.1:586011-603709 GCA_032353885.1 Nothura maculosa
CTCTTCTCCAGGCTGAACAGGCCCAGCTCTCGCAGCCTCTGCTCATAGGGCAGATGTTCCAAGCCCCTGATCATCCTCCTCGTAACCCCTGATCATCCTGGTAGCCCCTGATCATCCTGGTTCTCATCCAAGAACACAATTGAGAAATAGAAATATTCACTTTTATGAGTGAACTGTTGAAATTTGTCAATTTATCATCTAAGTCGATAGCAGTTCCCCTAGTTGCAAAGTGAGATTTTTTTTTAACAGAAGTTGAATATATACAAGATTGAAACAGTGGGAAATTAAAAGTTAATAAGTTAATAGGTAGCATAGGAAAGGCTACAGAAGATAACCAATCTGTTTATATTACACCCTTAAAAGAAATGTTCTATCAAATGAAATAGAGTGAGAACTTCATAAATTTTCTGAGAGTTAGAGACCTTAGTCCAAAACAGTGTTTTGGATAATTAGATAATTAATCTTAATCTTAATTATAGAAGATAATTACTTCTTTCCTGTAAGTTTTCAAATACCATATTTATTCAAAACTGAAAGGAAGATATTCTCTACTTATTTTTCTTGCAACTCAAAAGTCAAGTAGAAAAAGAATATAAAGAATATATTTTTTGATTATATATTACACTCTTTACGATAAAAGCTGCCAAAGGAATAAGATCAGGTCTTATTGTTTCTGTGGACCTCACATGCAGTTCTATATAGTGATAAGAATCACAGAGTTGAGCTCAGAATCCTCCACTGGGGATCATCTGGTGGTAAACAGGGTCCTTTATCCAGGACATAAACAAATTTGTCTCAATATCACCTTCTGTCTACATTACTGATGACAGATTTCCAGCTGAACTTTCCTACAGACCTTAAAGATGCTCTCTCTGTGTCTACCGGGGAAGAATGAAGAGATTGAATCCCCTTGCTTTTACCATTCCTTTTTGAATTCTGAATGTTGGATTTTTATTTAAAGCAAGAACAGGGGGATGCTACAGTGCAAAGAACCAACAAACTTGCCTAGGGAAAGTTTGTGTCCTGTGCGTGACAGGGGTGTTGTAATGTAACAACAAAGTCTTGGCATTGCCAGTTTCTGGCCATTTTCTGGCATTTGTCTCCATGCATCTCTCTGCTCTACAGGATATTTCTCGTCTTCCATGATCTTTTCTCCACACAGAATCTTCACCATCTGCTTTTCAAGCCCCCTTCTTTCTGAGATTATTTCTTTTCTGCAACCCTTTCCAGCACAAACACTTCTTTCCAGAATCCAAAATTTCTGGTTTACCTAGTCTCAGTAGTTTCTGGATAAGACACAATATATGATCAACATATATAAATGGTGATACTGTATCAAGTCACCCTATGAACTGGACAATTCAGGGCATGCCATTTTTGTTTAGTTGGGTATTATCAAAACTAATAAAATCAATCCATACTAGCTGGGGTGAGCAAGGAACAAGCTTTTTTTTGAGAGCTGAAAATTCAGTTTGGAATATTCATCCATATTTACAAATATGCCCAACTGCCTGCTGCTTATTAGCTTTCACATTTTCTTTTTTTCACCCACATCAGGCATGCTGACTGATTAGTTTAGATTTACATTTCTCCATCCCAGATTATTCATATGAATGTTAATATTCAGAATATGGTGAGAACCTACAGTTTCCGCTGTAAAACAATAAAGAAAATAATAATTAGCATGGGCAAGCGGGAAAAGAAAAATATACAGTGTATGGAATATTTGGAATGAAAAGTGCACTGTAATTTCACAAACATTCTAGGTAAAAGGTTAATGTAAGTAGAAAGAAAAATACAATGATACCAACAAAGAAGGAGGCCTATAATTGGCATAAAAGTACAGTAAATGTTAAGCACATGGTTTCTAAGAAATCAAGTCAAAATAAGCCATTTCTTTATTCTCAAACAACAGTTTGTGCAATTTCGTTTGTAGTTAAAAACTATACTCAGTATTAAATAGTATATTCTCTCTTCTCTCAAAAAATGCAGTAAGTGCAGAACCAAGTGAATTTTGTTAAAAAAGATACTAAAGGGAACAACTAAATTAGATTTGATTCTTAGAAATAATCTGTATTATCCTTGCCTTGCCCTTACTCTGCCCTTGCCTTGCCTTGCCCTTGCTCTGCCTTGCCTTGCCCTTGCTCTGCCCTTGCCTTGCCCTTGCCTTGCCCTTGCTCTGCCCTTGCCTTGCCCTTGCCTTGCCTTGCCTGCCCTTGCCTTGCCCTTGCCTTGCCTTGCCTTCCTTTCCTATTTTTAAGGATAGGATAGCAGAAAAACATCCAGCATTTTGTAACAGTCTGTAATTTCAGTAGTAAATGTCGTTATTTATTACTATGATTCATTAATGGTGGTTCAATCTAATCATATGGGTATCCAGTAGCCACCGCATGTAATTATCTCAGTGACAAAAATACAGAACTGTACTGCAGGTCAATAAGAAGAAATATTCCATGATATATATGCTTTATACAGTTATACAGTTATACAGCTAAATAATGAATATACTATATAAAAAATATGCGGATAATTAAAAAAAAATTATGCCTATGTCTTAAATGCATGTGCAAATACTTGTAAGGTTGACAATAGAACCATTAATAAGAGTGCATTTCCACTGCGAAAGATAAAGTACAGGAATGCTGATGAATGTTATTAGGAATTACCTCAGGAATGCAGACTTACTGTATGATTAAAAACAGTAGTCAGATTAAACGTCATGTGGCAGTCCCAAAGATATCCTTATATAGCCAATGTATGCAAATTTATGGTAGTTCTGCAAGATAATACACTCATAAATTAGCTCAAATGTAGGTCCTAAAGAGTCCAGCCCAGTCCATAATACTTATACTTTTTAGAGGTCTTTGAAAAAATACAAAACTCTTGATGCTGAATGTACACCAAGCCACCTGTTCAGATCTGCCTGCAGCAAAAGGCAACACACATCTATGAAATACCTCTGTTGTTAAGGAAAGATTGATAAGTGTATATGGAAGTAAACTAAGGAGAAGTGGAACTGTGCAGTTCTCACATATGTTGCTCTTTCTTTAAGTCACCACTCTCCAGGAACAGATAGCTCAGATGACATCTACACTACTCAAACTTGCACTGGAACTCAATTCTTGTAATCAGAGGCTTATATCACATATGTCAGAAGATATCTAGTATAAATTCATCAAAATAACTCTCAGCAATATTTGGAATAATTATTTTCTTGATCTCAAGGTTAATGAAAAGTAGCAAGGAAAAATTTTGTGATTTTTTCCCATTTCAATAGTTTTTTTTTTTAAGATGGAGAATTAAAAAAAACTATTTTTTCTTAGGATGTGTGAATTATAGAAGAATCTTTTCTCATTTTTTTGAGCAAATGGATGAGTATTTCTATCTCTCTAGTGTATCTACATTTGAGATTATATTTTTTGACCAATGTAATATCAAATCTTCTCATACCTATAAGGTGTTTATTCTTCTGGTGAAGCATTGAAGATACTTGCAAGTGATACTTGCATATTGTTATTTTACAATTGGAAAACATATTGAGGATTACAGAATGGTTGAGGTTGCAAGGACCTTTGGAGATTATCTAATCCAACCTCTCTGCACAAGCAGGGTCACCTAAAACACATTGCACATGATCAGAACTTCCTGTAGTTCACCTTGTGCCCATTGCCTCATGTGCTATTGCTGGCCACCACTGCAAACAGGCTGATCCCATCTTCTTGACACTGTCCCTTAGGATATTTGTATTATTTGAAAAGATCCCCTTTTAAACTTCTTGAGGCTAAAATGGATCATTTCTCTCAACCTTTCCTCATAAGGGAGATGCTCCAGCCCTCTAATAATCTTCATAGCCTTATGCTGGACTCTCTCTAGTAGTTTTATGTCTCTCCTACACTGGACTGTCCAGAATTGCACAGAATATTCCTTCCATATAGCTGAGCAGCAGGTCTGCTATATAGTCCTGCTGGTAATACTCTTCCTAAAAATCCCCAGGATAGCATTTGCCTTCTTGACCACAAGGGCACATTGCTTTCTCATGGTCAACTTGTTACCCAGTTGCCCATAAGGACTCCACAGTGCAGCTTTTCAAAAGGCTGAAGCACAACCTGTGTTGGAGCATGGGATTATTCCTCCCTAGGTGCAGGAATGTGATATCTTAATGTGAAGAACTAAATGAAAAGAGGAGAGAATTCATAAAGTACCCACATCTCCTCCTAAGTGAAAGCAGGCTGGAGATTTCAGGAAACTCTAAAAAAGAAAAGGATGGGATCCCAGTTCTTTTCATGTTGGAGAAAATAATGTAAACAAAGGAAATCCATGATTGTATGAAGTCTGTTTGGACAGTGAACTGTGCAGCCTTCTTTAAAACAGTAACATACATACAGCATACATTAGTCTTCAGTATTCTGTCTCTGGAAAATTGGCATATTAAAGATACTATTTGAGTAGTATCTACTTGATATATGAAGATACTCTACTCCAGCCTCAGTAATAAGATCTTTTTATGAGCTAATCATAGCTGCCAATAAAACAACTATTTCACAACATCTGGCACATTCCTTCACAACACAAAGCCTTATGTCCTGTGACCTAAGGCCTATGGATGTTCAACTCTACTAGAAATATCAGAATCCTATACATCTTCAGAAAGAATAAATAAAAAGGAGAATAAATATATTTAAAAATATACAAGAGAACTAAATGTGTTAAAAAAACAAAAACACAAAAAAGCTAAACCAATTGGAAAAGAACTCACCAGTTATTTTCCATGAGGAAAAAAAAAAAAAAAAGTAAGTGCAAATGAATAAAAGGAAGGTTTAAAAAATTAACAGCATTGAGGAAGAAAAATTCAAATAATACAATAAAATAAAACTGGGAAAGGTGTACATTCTGTTCTGTGGAAAAAAAATTATTTACATATCAAGAAATGGAAATCCAAACTGTTGTGGTGGGCACATATCTTAATAGCAGATAAGTGGTAAAGCTCTGCTGTCATGGTTTCTTTTCTTTTTGAAAGCTTTAAAAGTATTGCTAGAGAAAGTATTAAACTATTAGGCCTTAATACTTTAAAACCCAGATTACAGTGGGTGATAAAAAACTTCAGATCACTTCAACAGGCTATTTCAAAAGAAAGAAATTACAGAGTGAAATCTTAACTGAATAGCACAAATTCTGTATTTTCTTATATGCTAGAATTTAATAATGTAATGGAAACAATAATTGCTACTTTTTAAAAAAATGACTATTTTGGCATAATTTGTCAGTTTGATGATTTTTCAGAACTGAATATATATGTATATAAAAGAAGGAAAACTGCATGTACATTGTAGCTTAACACTCAAAAACATAAAAAAGTAAAAAGCTTGTGCATTTACAAAATATTTCAAGATGTCTAAGCAAATGATTAGTCACTGATTTTTTGCATGCTTGACAAAACGCTGTTTGATCGTCAGAGATCTTTGTCATAATACAACAAAATATAAAAAAGAATGGAAAATTAAAAGCACTTACAGAAAGTTCACGATATTTAAGCATCTAAGTCTCTCACTATATGAGGGTCAGTCTGAACAAAAAGAGTCTTGATGAATTTCTAGTGTAATTGTTTTCTCTAATTTACTTAAAAAATGATTGTGTAGCTTTGTCCTTTTGTATGAATAGGCTTATCTTTTTACAGGTGAAACTTTTGAAAGTCAACTATATAGCTAAGACTGGGAGGGTGTTTTGTTTTTTTTTTTTACAAAATGCAATGTAAAAGGTAGAATTTTACATTTCCTCTAATTATTAAAATTCTTAAGCATGAAAATGGAGAAAATGAATTTAAAAATATTGCCTTCACTTAATATGAATCTAAGTGTTCATTCTAACATTATTTAATTGATTATTATATATGCCGTAGTGATGTTGCATTTTTTTTTTTGCATCTTCCTCATGTAGTCAGAAAGAATAATATGTTTTTGTCTTTCTTTTACTAATGCAGCTTTCTTTCTTTAGGACTTTTAGTGCTTAGTACCTAAATAATAAATTTCTAGAGACTTTTCCTCATCTGTAACTGACATCAGGAGACTTTTTATTGTCTTTCTTAGAAAACAAATAAAACCTTCAGCCACTGTGCATCAGTTCTGGAAGAGGATACACTCAGTGCCTGCAGGTTGGAGCTCTAATTCATATTCAGTCTGAAAAATGCGTCAGAGAACATGTTTCATTATCACATAGAGCAGTACAGTTAAAAAATGATACAAACTTATCTTTTCTTAATCACATATTTTTGTTTTGAAAATATTTAACATTTAATCTCACACATTGAAACTCTATTTTTCCAAAAAATACTGTTGATATCAGTAATAAAAATGCAAACATTAAAATAGATCCAAATTTATTTGATAAAAAAGAAAAATATAAAGAGTATATCTGTCATGATTTTTTATAAGGGAGGTCACAGTATAGATTAATGAAATACCAGACCTCCAAAGAAGTATATAATAAAAAAGCACAAAACAATCAAAAATATGAAATTAGACAGAGGCTAAAGATTTCTTTTAAAGAGCTTAATTTTCTTATTACTTGATGCAACTCCACTGCTGAATTCAGAATAATGAAGCCTGGTAGGGAATATCAGTTCAGAAGTAAGACAGTATGGCAAATCTTGGCAGTTAAGGATAGATTAAATACCAGGAAAAATATCATGGAAATATAATCCTAGCCCTCTCAGAATACCAAGGACTTATTTTTGTGACTTTTCCCCCTTGACTCAGACACCTAAACACAGCAAAATATCCTTAATATTTAAATAAATAAACATTTTTCACCATATTATTCTGAACAAATGATATATTGTGTTCCTGTCAACTTAGTGCTCATAAAATACAGATCCTGAGAGATGCTAAGGGCTATTTAAAAGTTTTTCTCCTCAAGACAGACTTAAGACAGATGTGATTGAATGGCAGCATGACTGCACACATCATAGTATTGGTTTAACTATTTGAGAAGATGTACAAATTCTCAGGAATATTTTGTAACCTGGTCTACGACCTATTCTTTTTTTCCTCTGGAAAGATATAGCTGGAGTAGTTGAACATCTGTATTTTAAAATGCTAGTCTAACACTACAATTTTTATAAAGTCTGTAAGAAATTACTCTTAACTTTTTCAAGGAAACCCATAACAATTGTGATGATAGTTTGAAAGCAATTTTAAGCTATAAGTATTTCTTTTTATTCCATTTCTGATAAGATATAACTGCCTGTTTATCAAATTAAGCATTATACATTCAATCTCTCTAATATTCTTGAAGATTAAAAGTCATCAAAGTATTCAAATAGGATAGTGATAAATATATTAACAAAGAGAAATAGAAATGTTCTGCTAAGAAAGCATCAGTTTATTTAAGGCTGTGGCTCTCTAGAGGTTTCCTGATTCTGAAGTATTTACAGAAATAACTCCTAGTATAAGAAAATTTCTCTTTGTTACAATTCTGTGTTATATTGGTACCTTTTTTTTTTTCCTGGAGGATATATTTATTCAGAGACATCAGTTTTAATATTTCAGAGCTGCTCCATAGCAGCTTCAGGACTCCAGAGAGGATCTTAGCAGCTGAAGCAAACAGCAACCATCCCACACAAGCTCAAGTGAATAGGCAGTGAACTAGGAAAAAGGGAAATTTATAATATTTAAATCAGACTTCATATTAGACCATTGTCCATAAATGATAGTACCATTTTCTTTTTTTTTTTTCACTTTGCAGGAGTTACCAATGGGATCCTTGTGGCCAAGAAGGCCAATGAGATCCTTGCCTGTACCAAGCGGATTCTTGACTTCAGGTCAAGGGAGGTGATCCTGGCACTCTCCTCAGCTCTGGTGAGGCCACATGTGGAGTATTGTGTTCAGTTCTGGGCACCCCAGTGTAAGAGGGATGTGGAGCTTCTAGAGTGTTTTCAGTGTAGAGCAACAAAGACGATTAATGCACTTCAACATCTATCATATGATAGATGAGTAAGCCTATTTTCCTTGGAGAAGAGAAGATGGAGGGGGATCAGATTAATATATATAAGTATATAAGAGAGAATATAAGGAGGAAGGGGCTAAGCTCTTCTCAGTGGTGGCCAGTAACAGGACAAGGAGTAATGGGTGTAAGCTGAAACACAGAAAGTTCCTACTCCACATGCGGAAGATCTTTAATGTGAGGGTAAGAGAGCCCTGGAACAGGCTGCCCAGGGAGGCTGTGCAGTCTCCTGCTCTGGAGATCTTCCAAACCTGCCTGGATGCCACCCTATGCCACATGCTCTGGGTGCCCCTGCTGGAGCAGAGGGTTTGGACTAGATGATCTCTAGAGATCTCTTCCAAGCTTAACCATTCTGTGATTCTGTGTGTTTTTTTGTTTGTCTTGTTTCCAACACTTAAACTGGTCAAAGTGGGTAGAAATATTTGTATAAAGACAAAGTTTTGAAAGAGCCTGGAGAAGGAGGTAACTGTCAGTGTCAGTTAATTGACAGGACCACTGCACTTATCATTATTAGGAATTTTCTTTTTGTTTAATGTTTGTCTATAGTACACCCAAAACACTGACTTGGAACTCTATTAGAATTCTGACAGAGCTGATCAGGAGGTCTCATGAGTGGTTTACTTTGATTTCTCACTATCAAGCATGACAGATTGCTGAGGAATTTGCCCATTGCCAAATATGAGATACAAGACAGCACTGGTGGCAGACATACATTTTCAAGACTGTAGCTGTGGGGAGCTCCTGGGGCCTGAGGAGAGGAGATGCCACCACTGGAAGTAACAACCCTCCAGGACCAAGGCAGGACCAAGCAGAAACAGTACCCAGCTAGGGCCGAGGTGCCACCAGCACATGAAGTTCTGCATAAGCTCATAAGGAGGTTCTGACCATTTGCAACAGAAAGCTATGCCACTCAACTACCCCTTTCATAAAATATGAAGATCTGCCTGCTCTCTTTCCTGGAATTAGTCCCAGCTTCCTGCCGATTGACTATTTATTTATTTATTTATTTATTTATTTATTTATTTATTTATTTATTTATTTATTTTTCAGAAGGAAAACTTAAGGATCAATGCAACCAACATACAAATGCATATATATGTATGTCATAGAATCATAGACCTGCTGGAATATGGGCTTAAATTTTATCTGCTTACAGAAATTACAGCTAACTTTTATAGAAGCCTATGAATAGGTGCATTGTTATGTTTAATTTAAAATATAATTGATATATATTCTCTGACCCATTAGGTATATTAATCATGGCATTTATGTTAGACATTTTCCACAGAAGCTCCTATAATAGCTAGGAGAACTGAAAGTTGGTAAGGAAACGTCTACTCATACAAGAAGGAATTAACACTGATGAAGAAGGTCAAACTGTAAGGAAGCAGGCATCTGCAATAGCAAAGGAAATATTCCCGATAGTTAGCATAAAAGACATTTTTTTTTTTTTTAATACCACTTAATTACTGATCAGGAGAACTCGTTTCAGGCAGCTAACCCAAGAAACCCTAGAATCTAAAGCATTTCAGTATAGACAACTATTCCGAAAAGATATTGATGGTTTACTTTAAAGTAATGTAAATGAATAAAACTGGTTTCCTTATTTGCTCACTTGTACAAGAATGGATTATTTTAGAACTATTAATAAAAATAAATTTTAACAATTATTTTTATTTCAATTTAACAATGAACCTCCCCCAGTGTGGGGAAAAAATAGAGTAGTGTCTGCTCTTGCCTTCATTCTCAGATTTCAGAGAACAAGAAGTAGTAATTAGACATTCACCTTTTTGATGGTCACTAGCTAAACTAGACTGCTTCAAGGATTTTCTGTATTTTGCCAGTGCTGGGTTGGGTTCTGACAATTTCTTTGGCCTCTGAGCTATGGACATTTCAAAGGAAAAGCAAACCTGTCTCCTGAAGTATTTTTAGTCTTCTGAAATTTTAATGAAAGCACAAGAGATTTTGTCTCTTTCTGTCAAACATTATTATGGGTTCATTTTTCTTAAATATAATTTCTTTAATTCTTAAATATTTTATAATTTGATTCTACCTTAGTAATGGCATTCTACAAAGATGAGACAAAAAAACATTCTCTTATACGTCAGAAAACTTGTGGCTACTTACATAAGTTCAACCTGAATTAAAGAAAACCTTCATTTTTTTTTATTATTTTTCTTAGCTTCTCTTCCAGCCTCTCTCTGCTGCCATCTTTTCTAATCACATCACCCTTCCTGTCACTCTCACCCATTACTTGGACGTGTCTGACTTCTCTTTAGGTCCTCAATTCTGTGCTGCTGGTTCTTCAAGGACTAGTCTTTTCTGTCCAATCACATACCTAAAACTCTCATCATGACGCTTGTCAACTTGTCAATTACTGAAACATCCTTTCCTTGCTGATTGTGACAAGTGCAATCCCACACGGTTTTTGTCCATTTAGAATGGAGCTGCAGAGATTATTTCTCTGCCTTGCCACTTTGACAGTGTCATCTGCCTTGATACTTCTGTTTGTTGATTTCCAGTTCTCTTGTCTATCAAATAAACCACTCTCAGTTTCAAGCACACCATGGATTATCCCCAACCTACCTTACAGCTCTCTTCCACCTTCGGTGTTTGGAAATACCCTCTTATTTGGTTCCTTATATCACATTGTTCACATTTTAGTCAAACATCTATAATTGCTTTACACTTTCCTTTATATTGTCTCTTACCTGGAAAATCATCCTGTATAGAGCTTTCTCATGCAAGTCTAGCTCAATTTTCTCCTTATAAATTCATCACATTCTGAATAATACTTACATAAGCTTCTAAAACTATTTCAGAGCTTTTTTGATGAATCAATCATCAGTCATACTAACCTATATTGTCTGTTTCTTTCCTTGTGCTGATCATATTCTTCAGTCATTTTTTTCACTTCGTTGCAAATTAGCTATGATAAGAAACTTCTTTTCTTAACGTGGTTTCTGTACACTGCTATGTACCTTGAGATCTTGGCCCAGAGGTGTTATGGTGATAGAAAGGATAAAATTATATTAAAAAAGTTAGTGAGAACATTTTAATTTACTTTTCTCCTTTTTTTTTTTTTTTGTAGCAACATGGTGTTCCAAATTGTGTTATGACTATGACTGTAAAGGGAAGCAAAATCAAATGTTTCTTTAGAGAAGGTTTTTTTTCCTTTTTGCAAGGTACTCTTTGTTAAGATACATACTTGGGAATTTACAATCCCCTCTTGTATGTCTTATGCAAATATTGCACATGCAGATCTAAGAAGACTGGGATCTCATTAATTCATTACAGGAGTTCATAAAGTAGCCATGTGCTGGCAATATGTGTGATCACAAGCTGTTAATCACATACAGTTTATGTCAGTCTTTGTTTTCTTACTGTGAAGATCTCTGAGTTCTCATTCTTTCCCACAGAATATTACACTCTGAATGGCACAAATGCAGCCTACGAAGCTTCTAAACATTTTGTAATTCAGAACTATCACTAGCTGAATAATTAAAAGGCAATGAAGTTTTCTATTTTCCTTTATCATGAAAAATAAAAAAGGACCACTTAGGGGGTTTGTATACTAAAAAAAAAAGATGACCAAGAAAGACAATACCAACACTGATCTCTATGACACATGATAAATGATATTATTTATTAGTTACTGATTTATTAGATACTGGTAGTAAATTCAATTCTTCATGGGACAGAACAGAGATTTCCTACCCACCCTTGCCAATAGTATACCATCAAGAGTACAAGACATTGTGAAACTAGAAGAAATGGAAAAATGGAAAAATGTTCATTTTTGAAAATTAGGTTTATATATAAAACGTAAAATGCATGCTACCTACATAACATACTGGTACCAATACATAATACATACAATTTCTCTAAGGAGATAGGAATAGGTCATAGATACTAAGGTTAAGGAGAAGTTAACAAAAAATTTAATGCATTAGACCTCCTGAATGGTGGTGAATGGATGTTTCGTTTGACGTTAATATAGCAATTCCCTTCATGAAATACTGTAGAGAAAAAAAAAAAAAAAAAAAAAAAAAAAAAACATTCTTTCCTGAGGGCCACTTTAAGTCAAAGAGCAGCCTGGAGTTCTCTTGAAATTTGTACATATGAAATAGCTATTAATAAGCATATGCATTAAGAAAGACATATGTCAATCTTTTACCCCTCAGAATGTTTTGTAGTTAAATTTTGTAATTATAGCCCAAAGAACTAATCAGAAGGAGTTTATACTATAGTGCTCATGTTTTGCAAAATTGAGAGAAATGGAAAAAAGTAAATAACTTTTGAATTTCATACCACTTTTAGCACTGAAAACAGATGAAGAGTAGATCAGCAGTAGGATAAGAATCTTCCCAGCACATGGTATCAAGTTATGTTTTTTCAAAACATAACAATATTAGACTATTATGCAAACTAAAGCCATTGGCTAAGAAAGCTATATATCACATACATTTCTATGTGTGAAAAATGATCTGAGAACTATGTTTAGAAGACTTGTTACAGATGAATTTTGAGTTCAGCATATAGGATCATTTGGAATCTACTGAGCTTTCATTGAATCTGTTCTGCATACATGCTATCAACGAGACATTGCTGTGCTGGGTATCTACGCATTGGACTCATAGTACAAGCAGTTTTCAGATTATAGAGAGCTATGTCTGGGATTCATAAACAATAAATTTAGTGTGTTTTCTTTGCAGTAATGCAGAAAACAGGGAAGAGTGCAGTTTTTGAAGAGTACTCCAAGGTAGCAAAGATGAGAGACAAAATTGTGACTACACAAAAGTGGCAAGGACAAAAACATAGGAGAGTTGAAAGACTTGGTTTTCCACTTGATTCTACTTATTCTGAGGAAGAAGGTTTATTTATTTATTTATTTATAAGAAAATACATGGCATTGTAGAACAGTACTATGAAACTATGATTATCATTATGTATTATTCCCTTATATGATGTTTTTCATATGTTCTTCTATGCTTGATAGTGATATTCCAGGTCACAGTTTCAAGAAATATTTTAGTAAAATGTAAGAATATTATGAATAAGAGAAAAAAAAGTTTTTACAAATCCTCTGACAAATACTTTAAAGGATCTTTAAAAGTTGTTAATGTTATTAAGAATGGTCATCTTGCTACCTTCCACACCTTTTTTTTAACTCTTTTTCTGCTCCCATTAATTTTATGCTGTAATATAAATAAGTGAACCTTTATAAAAACATTGTTTCAAGTACAAAAAAAATGTCAATATCACCTTATTGATAAAATTGGCATTTTTTTCCTGGAAAACTAAAACGTTTTCTATATCATCTTGATAAATTCCCTCAGCTATCCTTTGACCTTAATAATAGCATCCCACATACAATGCAGAATGCCTTTTAGCATTAAAAAGCTACAAAAAGAAAGAAGAAAAAGAGATATTTCAGAAAAGTAGGGAACATTTCTTTTGTCTCCCATGAATTACTATTTCTTTTCCATTAAGAAAAAAAAAAGAAAAAAAGAAAATCACAGTGATCACAATGCTAATTTGCTATTATTAAGCACACAGTGGAATTATTATGATATAAAGAACACAATTTTATGTTAAAATATTTTAAATATTTGTGTTAAAATATTTTATGTTAAAAGTGAATTTCTGCTTCCAAGAAGAAAGATTAATAGATTTTCAAAATGTGTAGCTTTGTTTTATTCAGACCTTGAATTTTAAGAAGTCATAAAGAGCCGTAATGGACCCTTTTGTCACTTAAAAATCATTTGATATTTACTTTTCAAGATCTAGTCCAGCTTTACTAGATATTTAGCTGAATATTTAGCACTGGAACCTAGGCTCCCAGGTTTGGAAAGCAGGATTCTGACTCAACTGAATCAAAGCAGATTTAATTTTCATGTTCAGGAAATTAAAGATTTCGGTGAGAAGTTGGAATGCCTAAGCTGGGAGCTAGAGGAAAAGTGTTACATCTTGAAGAGCACTCAAAAGGGCTATTTCACAAGGAATTGAAGTAACTGACCTAAACTGGCTCTGCTTTGAACGAAAGGTTACATAGATGAACTTCACAGGCCCTTTCCAATCTGCACAATTCTGTGATTCTAGAAAAGTCATAAAAGAGAATAAAGTAAAAATTTAAGAAGTCAAGGAAAAACACAAAACATAGAATCATTTTATCAAATATTTAGGTGAACCTGAAAGATAAAACACAGTTCCACCAACAGTTCTGAAACATGGCTATTACTAACACTAAACAATTAGCTTATGCAGACATGAATTTGAAATGAAATATCTTCATTCTTTCCTGATGTCCAAACTTTCGCAAATTCTTAAATTTCTTTGCAATATATTTTACTTTAAGCTCAACTATGCACATTTAAAAGCACATTTAAAAGCATAATGCTTGATGCATTGCTAAATGCTGTTGAGGAACACAGATTTAAAGCAAGTAGATTTTAGCATAATGACTTGAAGGGATCTGAAGTGTGGTGACTTGAAGTGTGGTGACTGAGATCATCTTTGTGAGAGTCAAAAGATGAGGGGGGAAGCTGATCTGCAATTTCAGGGAAAGAGAACAATATTTCAAATAGACCAGACAGAAAATGTTCATTCCTTATAGAGCGGCTGTATTTTTAATGTCGTATGTGTCCAGAACAAAAGTGTCATGCGTAGGAGAAATCCAGAATAGATGCATATATATAGTGTTGTCAAATTTTGAACAATCTAAAATACGGAACTTTGTAATAAGTGGGAGGTAGGAGTGGAAAGTGACAGCATGCCAGAGCCTACGAAATGAGATTCTTTCTTTCTCCCCTCAAAAACCTTAGTCAAACCTTGGATAAAGGTGCACCAGTGAAGTCTGTTAACTAATTATGATTGAAATAAATTAAAGCAAGGTGAGTTATAGTCTTGCATCCCCATGTCCTTCAAGATCTTAGTAAACTAGTGCATGCACCTGAAAGCATTGAAAAACTTATATGCCCTATATGCTATTTCATAAGCAATTATTTACTTTCATAGTATAGTGTGCCAAAGAACTCACTTAGATACCCATATCTCTAGTGACTTAAATAATTCTGTACTTTGCAATTGTCTCATTAACTTTAATTCATCCATTTGTGGAAAAAAAAAGGTAAGATAAAAGAAGTGTTTAAATATAATGAGTGAAACTTCACATAGCATTGATTTCATCTTATTTTCCTAAAAAAAAAAAGAAAAAAACATAGTGCAAACTTGAGATTGTGCCTATTTATGCATAGAGATGTTCTGCTTAAGATAAAAATTGTTAAGTCTTTGTGTCTATGACTAGGTAGCACCTCAAAAACATAACAAATTATACTTGAAATTGGTTAAATTTGAGACTGAGATCTGATAATACTTACACAAATATACATATTCAGTAAACCATATCCACAGCTTTTGTATCCTGATTATGCATATTTACAACTGAGGTGCTAATACTACATTTGAAAATAGATTTTTTACAAGAAATTTAGATATCTAAAAATGCTTATGAGGGAACTAGTCTACTCTGTGACAAAAGTATACCACACAGATAAAATCAGATGAAGCTGTAGAGGAATGTTGATGGTGCCAGATCCCAAATCTGTTTTATTATATGAACAGTTTTATTATATGATTTACCTGTTTTATTATATGATTTACCCTATGTGTAGTGGTTTATTATTATCTCTACAGAAAGTATATATGGTTTTCTTAGATTCTACAAGGACATTAGGATTATTACAGCTTTGCCTTCCTTTCAATAAAATAATAGATTACCCTAAGGAAAGTAATGTAAAACTGCTCTCAATCTGAAGTCATAAAGCTACTATTGAGAGGAGCCAGCATTCAGGACTGAGGCCATCATGCTTAAAATATTCTGTATTACGTTACAAAAGACTAATCAATCATATCGCCCCCACATGACTAGGAACTTATTTCTCATTACATTTCACATAATAAACATTTTAAAACAAACAAATAAAGCAAGCAAAACTCTTTGCAGAAAAAGCAAATATTTCTCCAATTTCTGTAGACAGTGAAGAGAGAACAACATGAATCATGAGCTAACAGAAACATATTTGGTCCTAAGGACTTCTGATAAAAACATACATAACTGCAGCAAGCACTATCATCTCTAGGCCTTAAAAAAGTACCAAATTCATATGTATCTATGAGCTACTGAATTTCTATATGGACCAATAAACTGTCACTAAAACTTGTTAAAACACACATCGTAAATGGTGAAAAAAATGATTAATATTTTGTGAATTTGGACTTCATGGTTCTGTGGAACCATGGCATCACATTTAAGCAATACTGATTCCTCTATGGTCTGAAAATTTCCAGACTGCATTATGGATATTACATGCAAGATTTAAAAAATTATTTTAAAACTTTGGTATTGAAAATTATGAATTCATGAAAATAATAATGTTTTATTTATTTTCTAATATTATAATTAAGACCCAGAAAAACAGAGGTACAATGCCTTTCCAAGTTCTAAAGAGCAGGTAGGGAATGTTTTAGTGTAGCATATCTTATCCTTAGGTAGAAAAATGGGAAAAAACATAATGAAAGACTTTTTCCTACCCAATTATTTACATATTCTTTTTGAACAGGATTAAAAATATAGTAGAAGAAGAAGAAGGAAGAAGGAGAAGGAGAAGGAAAAGGAGAAGGAGGAGAAGTAGAAGACAGGAAAGAAGGAAAAGATGAAGGAGAAGGAGAAGGAGGAGAAGTAGAAGAAGGAAAAGAAGAAGGAAAAGAAGACGGAGAAGGACTGCGAACTGTCTGGATGGCAGAGCTCAGGTGGTGGATATAAATAGGGCGGAGTTCATTTGGAGGCCTTTGGCCAGTGCTGTCCCTGAGGGGTCAGTACTGGGCCCAATGATGTCCAACTTGTTCATTAAATAACTTGGGTGCAAAGTGAATCCTGAGTAAGTTTGCAAATTACACTGAACTGGGTGGAGTGGCTGACACTCCAGAGGACTGTGCTGCCATCCAGAGGGACCTGGACAGGCTGGAGAGTTGGGCAGAGAGGAATCTCATGAGGTTCAATGAGGACAAGTGCAGGGTCATGTACTTGAGGAGGAATAACCCCAGGCATCAGGAAAGATTGGGTGTTGACCTGCTGGAAAGCAGCTCTGCAGAGTTGCTGGTTGACACCAAGTTAACCATGAGTCAGCAGTGCCCTTGTGGCCAAGAAGGCCAATGAGATCCTGCCTGCATTAGAAGTCTTGCAAACAGGTCAAGGGAGGAGATCCTGTCCTCCTCCTCAGCTCTGATAAGGCCACAACTGGAGTATTGTGTGCAGTTCTGGGCTTCCCGCTACACGAACGATGTGGATCTTCTAGAGAGTTTTCAGCATAGAGTAACAAAGATGATGAAAGGACTGGAACATCTGTCATATGAGGAAAGACTATGTGAGCTGGCCTGTTTAGCCTGGAGAAGAGAAGGTTGAGGAGCTCTTATCAATATCAATTCTCTCCCACCTGAGGGGAGAATGTAGGGAAGAAAGCGCCAAAATCTTCTCAGTAGTGGCCAGCTATATGACAAGGGGCAATATTTATATTAAAACACAGAAGTTAAGTCTCCATGTGAGGAATCATAGAATCATAGAATGTGTAAGGTTGGAAGGGACCTTAGAGGTCATCTAGTCCACCCCCCCTGCACATGGCTCAGGGCTTCATCCAGGCGG
>JAUBOD010000140.1:606139-620971 GCA_032353885.1 Nothura maculosa
TTGTACTGGGGAGCCCAGAACTGGACACAGTACTCCAGATGTGGCCTCACCAGGGCTGTGTATAGGGGGACGATCACGTCCCTTGACCTGCTGGAGATGCTCTTCTTGACGCACCCCAGGAATTTTCATTCCTAAATGAAAATTGGTCTTGATAAACAAATTCTAGGAGGTGACAGAATAAAATGGTCTTAAAAGTGCCCAGACACACTGATTTGGTCAAATGTTGTGTCAGCAGTGACAGACATTCAGCACAAGCCAAAACGAAACATTGCATAATGTTCTGAGCTAAGGAAATAGATGGTTAAAAATCAATCTCTATCACACATTCCTAGCTCTGAACCTGAAAATGACAGCTATTATCCAGATTTACATTTTATCACAGCTAGAATAAAGCTAATAAATCACTGGGCTCTTGGCTCTTCAGATAATTACAATGTGAGTGGCTGGTGTGAGCTGCAGTAGGGGCAGATGATTTCAGGGGGCTAGAGCACAGAATGGAAAGAGTGACAGTGAAAAATGGGTTTGATTTCCATGTCGAGATGAGCATTTACAACACGCACATCACTGAACACCTTAGCCTATGCCAGGACCCATCATCTTCCCCCCATCAAATACCCAGACAAGGTAACTCAGAGTAGGAAAGCATCTTTGAAGAGCTAATAGCTTTGGAGAACTAATAATTTGTTTTAAAGAGGGCAGGATATTTTTTAATGGTATATTTAAAAAAAAAATTCTAGTATGTCTTTGCCTGGAGTGATTTTATAATTGCCTTATTTTCAATGCAGCTTACCAGTTTGCTGTATCGAAGTACTGGAAGTACTGAAATTTCAGTTATGAATAGGATAGTTCTAATCATTGATGTACATCAGATAACCAATGTCAAAAAAAAAAAAAAAAAAGGTATGCAATATTATTTCACTTTGCATTCCATAATAGTTTCTTTCATTTCAAGAGCTTACAGTTAGTTGTGTTTTTCAGACATGAAACACAGTTGAGTCTTAAGGCCAATATGGTATATCCATTTCCTGCCTCCTTCCTGCCTTCCTTAACTGTCCCTTCTGAACTACATCTCCCATGCTGCCCACCTGCATGACATCACTTGGGCTTTGAACAAAACCACAGAGATGAAAGAATTAGCTGTATTTTCTGTATGATTCTCTAATTTATATTAAATATATGTATATTTCTTCATGTTCCTATATATAGATATAGATAGATGTAGATATAAATTAAATTTCTCAGAAATTTCCATTTATTTTTCAGCTCATTATTCTCTGATGAATTATCTAAAGTCTATGTAATCAAACATAAAAAAGTCATATTTTACTACTACCAACATTGGAAAGCTATCTTAAATATTGCAGGCAATTCTTATAATCATTGCAGATGTCTTGGGAAGTCACAGTATGGAGGACTGTCATAGCAGGCAGATCTTATTAATGATACAGTGATTCATTCTTATGCATTTTTGATTACATATTTCATCAAGTGCATTTTGTTTGTTTGTTATTTGCTGAATTATATGAGAACATACTTTTTCCCTTCTATAATAAAAACTTCAGGTAATGATTTTGTAGTAAATTCTGAATTTATTCTTTCCCTATTTGCTTGTAACTTCAAGGACAGCAGGTACATCAAGGATGCTGCAGTAAGTGCTGTAAAAGGTAGATATTCAACTGAAAAAAAAAGTCTACATTTCATTTTGGTGTACAACATACAGAGAAACATCAGTGTTTCACAAAGAATAAAAAAAATGCTTGAAAAATATATCAAATTAAAAACATGAGTAAGGTAAAGAATTGGAGTATAAAATTCTCAAGGCTATTACAATAATCATTAATCACTGGCTTGAGTCTGCTTTTGTTTCATGTGGTTTTTTTTGTTATTTTTGTTATTTTTCTTCATTCTATAAATATTGTTGTGGACCTGCAACATGATGAGCCATTAGAAATAAAACACAGGGAAACATGATGATACAGGGGATTTTAAAATATCTCTCTGCAGTGCATGCTTGCACAAAAGGTTGGGCAATATCAGACACCTTGAAGAGCTATTAAAGCTACACATGTCTATTAAAGCTATGCTTGTGTTTGGCAGCTTGCTGACACCTGGAAGTCCTCCATATACAGTGATCCACATCTATGTATTAAAGAGGAGCCTTGCACAATTTGTATGACTAATTTAAACTTTTTTTTTCAGTGAAACTTCTAATCAGATAAGTCCAGTGCAAATACTCTTTCTGCGTTATAGCATATATTTTAATATTTAAACAGAGGTTTCTTTTGACTGCAACGGAATAGAAAGAATGGGAGAAGGGGAGGCATAAAATGTAAAGGTGCCGCACATTGGCTTAGATTATACATGCCAAATCTCTATAGTAATGGATGAGAGCACACTAGCCATGAAAGAACATAGTAAAATGTAGCTAAGCTGAGAGAAACTAAGAGAAAGCCAGCATAAAAGCGTGAAATGATGCACCACTTTAAAATCAAGGAACAATGAAATGGAGAGAGGAAGAGCACTTAGCTAATGTGGAAAGGTGTATGTACAGACTGAAATAGGAAATAAAATGGGGGGATAGAAACAGAGAATGTATTGCATTGAAACAGAAAATAATAGTAGAATTTAAATATCAAATTAAAGGACATCTCAGAGCTAGACTAAGACAAGTGAATGAAAAAATCACAAGAGATTTTAATTTTTGGAGCAAAATGTAGGACATTCTTTCCTATGTTGACCTCTGAAGAGAATAAATAGAATAGATTAAAGGTAGGCAAAACACAGGCAGACAGTTCATAGAATCATAGAATGCTTAAGTTTGGAAAGGACCTTAGAGGTCATCTATAGAGTCCAACCCCCCTGCAAACACAGGGTCACCTAGAGCACATGGCACAGGGCTGCATCCAAGTGAGTTTTAAAGATCTCCAAAATAGGAGACTCCACAACCTCTCTGGGCAGCCTGTTCTAGGGCTCTGTCACCCTCACTTTCAAGAAATGCTTCCTTAAAGTTCCTATGGAACTTCCGATGCTCCAGTTTGAAGTAATTTCCTCTAGTTCTGTCACAGTCCACCACTGAAAAAGAGGCCAACCCCATCCTCCTCCTTCCCTCCCTCAAGGTATTTACAGACACTGATCAGGTCCCCCCTCAGCCTTCTCTTCTCCAGGCTGAACAGGCCCAGCTCCCTCAATCTTTGCTCATAGGGCAGATGTTCCAGGCCCCTGATCATCCTAGTGGCCCTGCGCGGGACTCTCTCCAGCAGCTCCACATCCCTCTTGTACTGGGGAGCCCAGAACTGGACACAGTATCCAAATGTGAAGGGATGTCTTAACCTCTGCTCAGTAGATGAACTATTTTCCTCTCTTCTGTTAACTCCTTTTCTGAAATTTAAGATATGAAAAAATAGTAGAAAACAATTTTTGATTTCATGGAGTAATTTACTCTGGAGGGGATTTCAAATGAGACCTAGCCTTAAATCAAATTGCTCAGGATTTTTTTACAGTCAAATTTTGAATAATATCAAAGATGTAGATTTCAAAGCATTCCTGGGCAACATGTTCCAATGTTTGATTTATTATCCTCCTTGTGAAAATTTATCCTTGTGCCTAATTGGAAATCCTTTTGTTTCAAAGTGTGTCTCTTCCTCCTGTTCTTTCATGCACACACTTCCAAGAAGAATCTAGCTCCATATTATCTACACTTTCCTGCCAGATTGTTGTCAACAGTAACAAGCAATAAGAAGTCCTTCTTGCCTATGTTTTTATGAGGCTGTATAACATCAGCTCACCTCTGCCTGTCCTACTTCTCTTAGTGGCATTTCACTACACTCATTTCAGGATGTCTTATGCATTTTGTGCTTTTGGGAATTGACAAGTAATAGCTCAATCAAAGGTTTTTTGATACATATAAGTAGTAAGATGAACAATGGTATTTCCCCAAAAAAGACTTTCCAGACCAGTGCAATACATACAGAGCAAAATCAACCAACCAAGAACCTCAGTAAGGATAAGTAATTTACAAAAAAAAAAAAAAAAGTTTCATCCATGAAGCAAAGTAGAAATATCAACATTAAAAGGAAAATAAATGCACTCTATATTCCTTATTAATTGACTGATATCTCATTTAATTTCCAACAGTAATAAGAGATTTATTCTCCTTGCATTTAGATTCATAATAAGCCTACTTCTGAATGTAATGACCTTATAATTTTCACCTTATAGATTGACTCTGTTGATATGGATATGCTGGGTCACCAATGTAATATGTATTCATTATTAAGCATTTACATCATATTAAATATGAGGAAATTATTATGACTAATCATAATATTACAGCAAGATATTAAGTCCAACTTGTGATGTGACATTAGGTCCTAAATCCAAAATCTATTAACTCTTAAAGACATAAATTCTAGAAGAATAAAACAAATAGCGATGTAACATTAGTGTATATTTTCCTTTTCAAATATATATATATTTTCAGTTCAAAGTATCTTTTTCTTCAAACTTTAGCATTTATTTGCAGGAAATACAAACATATGTATTTCAGGGTTGTAAAATATACTGCACTCAGGAATAGAAAATTTAAGATGTATCCAAATTTTTAAAGTAACTTTTATCATCAGTACTACACTGGGACTGTACTACTCTTGCAATAGGAGTTTCAGAATACTTAGTTTAGAACAGTGGTATTTCATGAGACTATGGCTAGTTGTTTTAGCAAATATAACAAAACACCACTAAACCTTTGGGCTTTTTTTAGGATAATATGAAATATTCCCTAAACAATCCCATAAACTGGCTAAGATTAGCTGCAAATAGAATAAATTTCAGTTAGCAATCCATCTGGTTTAGACATATAATTTTTAGCTGTTCTCACATATACTGTTTATTTTTTAAACAATATGTATGCTTAAAACTAAAAAAAAACAAAACTATATTATTATTAAAGTCTTGGCGGAATTAAAAGCAACAGCTTAGTATTCCTTCAATAACTACTCTAAATGAATAAAATGTCGAGGAAGAAAATGAACAGTTTATCAAGAAACAGAAGGGAGAAGGAAAACATAACATGTGAGAAAGTGGAATTCCAGTGTTTTCATGCAACTGAAACAATTCCCTGATTTAGAAGATAATAGTTACAAACTTATGCAAGAATATTGTTCTAAAGAATAAAAAAAAAAGAGAGAAGCATTTAATGGAGCCGCTTTTAATAAAGAAACTATATATGATGCATAAAAATTTTAGAGGCACAGCAAAATAATTCATTTTACCTTATACAAGAGCAGGGTCAGATGAAAGTTAAAAAGATTTAGATAAGTTTTCTTTTTGTCTAAACTCCTCAAACTATATCTTGCTCATTTAAAAATTGTTTATTGTTAAAAATCACTTCCAAATTATGACAGTACTGGCATGCTATGTTTCTTTTTGGTTGTTTTCAAATATTTTTATTTTGGAGAAAGAAAGTGAATTATATAAAACAAGCTGAAAGTGGTGGTGGTGGTGCAGGGGATTGTCTCCCTCCTCAGAGTTAAAAATAATTTTAGTGACAAGCAATTCTCTGTTGCTTCCTGGTTCAATGACAAAAGAGACTTTGAATGTGATTCGTAGAAGTCCAAAAACTAAACCAGAAATCAGTTCTTTCTTCTTATTTTAGGCATGAACACAGACACATCCTAGCTTTGTACAACATAAGGATAATAATATATTTTGACCTTGAATCTACAAGCAAGTAACTTTATACAGAATTTACAAGGAATTCTGAACACTTAATTCATCCATTGTCTGTATGCATGCACACAAAAACTTGTGTGATTTGAAAACTACTTTCTATCTTGCACAGTCACTATCTCAGATTTAAAGACAACTGAACAACCATACCTTGTGATATCGTGTTTATTTAATATAAAAACCAGAGGTGTTAATAAAATAAATTTATAATCTTTGTCAAAATATTCTTTTTCATGTACATATTATTAACTTATGAAAAAAAAAGGTTTATATTTAAGAGTTTCAAAGGTATCATTTTCTCTGAGTATAAATTTCCTTTTTATATGAAGATGATTTTCCTTACCCCTATCAACACTATGCTTTGTGCAAACACCAGAAAAAAATCCTATTATTGCTACTTGTCAGGTTTCTCTACTGCCCCCTCAGGAGCATGCAATACCAGACCTTCCTGTTGCATCCAGATAAAGAAATTCTGATCAGTAGTATATCTAGAGTTTATATTTTTCTCACATTGAATAAACAAGGAAAAAATCCACAGAAATATAATCATTTATTTTGACTACCAATTTCCTCGAATGTGGTTAGGCTGAGTAATTTGCAGTGAATTAATAAATAAGACACCTCTTTTTTGTATCACAACCCATTCTTAGTGTATTTGAATTTATTTCTACCAAATCCTTCTGAAGCACATGGAAGTATTTTCACAGAAGACAATATACTTTGTATCAGGTGGACTCTACCTCTGAACTTTATTTTACAATCTATATGGATTGATTTCACATAGTCAAAAATCAACTTAGTTATTTTAAGCTTCTCAGTAATTTTTCCACATAAACAGGCATATGTAAAATTCAGTTGAGCTACTTATAAGCATGAAGCTGAATGTCTGCATAAAAAATTGGCAGTACCAGTATTCAGAATCATTGCAGCATTGTGAAATACAGCATTATTTCTCCTCTGCTCTTTTGCAACTTACCTTCCACCAAGAAAATCATTTTACAGAATCTATTTTAAATTACTAATATCTTACTATGCATCATTAGATAAATGCTTTTTTAATAAATGCTTTTTTTAATAAAGAGGGTCCAAATGTACTGGTAAAATACCGGTAAAATACTGGTAAAATATTTTGATTAATATACTTAATGCCCCAGCTTCATTAAGCAGCTACAGGTTGTCAGGCTTTTTTCTTACTTTTTCTGCTTGAATTGTCAGTCTTTTCCTGTGGCCATTAATGATGACAGATCATTTAATACTTTGTGAGAATACAAACATATTTCCATTACAGTATTATACATTTTTGCAGCCCCACAGATTGTTAATTTAGAAATATGCATGCATCCTTGAATAAAGATATATACATCTTGAATAAAGCTACATATATCTTTTCCTTGTATCTGAAACATACTGTTCAATCATAGATTCTTAACTACTATTAAGAATTAATTTGTACCCATGTATCTGCAATATTTGCTTTTGAAAATTTTGTATACTTTGATTGATTCTCTACCCTTAGAAAATAGTAAACTGAAGTTTCACATTTTTCTTCACATTAAGGTAATATAGGTTTGACTTTAATATCAAAATCCAAAATGTGAGGGTCAAAATAAATCCTGTTCAGAGGAAGATTACTGGAAAACTAGTGGGTTATAGTGATGTACTACTATTTAGAGAAAGGAAACCTTCTCCACAGTGTATTAATCTCTATGGACACTATTTCAGTGCTAAGCAGCACATTTGACATACAGGGAAAACAATCTCAGTTTGGAAGGACATTATATGTTTTCTTCTCAGTATAAACAAATGCTATCTTTGGATATCAAAATCTGCACCACATACTTTACTTCATGACATATGAATTTCTAGCCAATAGACCAAAAATATTGATCAAGTACTGATATTGATTTATTTAGTATTTTTCCCCACTATATGAAACCAATATTACTGGTTTAATATCCAACAGTAATGGCTGACTTATTAAAGTATAGCATCATCTAAACAGCCCACATGTTTAGTGGGCTGTTTAGATGATGCTATACTTTAATAAGTATACCGGCGTAGTACCGGATACTACCGGCGTAGTATCCATATTTTCTAACCTTTGTCTGAGTTTTCGGCCTAGTTCAAAAGAGCTGTTAGTGTTTACCTAAATAGGTATTATACCTAAAGCAAGTATTATATCTAATTATATCTAAAGTAAAGAATCAGATGGATTCTTCCCTATTCCTAAGGGTTTATTTTAATTTTAGCATCCAACATATATATTTACCACACAAAAAAACACCCCAGACAAATCTATTACATTGCCTTGTCATTCTGACATGACTAGACATACAATCCTCTTCAACACCTGCATCATGCCAGTTGAGTATTTATCTGGCACTTTATTTCACCATTAGTTAACAAAAGTCTGTGCCATGCTTGCTGAGCCAATGTCAATACCTTACAAAATCATTACTCCCTTGCCTCGTGAAAATAACATGTATTTTACTATGCAGGAAACTGTTGAAAACATTAACATTCTGAGTAATATGCACAAGTGTTGGTCCCGTGCAATGTACTAGGATTATTACAGTTCAACAAAATATGCTTTAAAGAATTAGGAACTGAGTCCTGAAGAACGCAGGTAAAGCAACATGCACCTATATTTTTTATACTTTTTATTAAATGAATAGACAGTAATATACCTGTAATTTTCTGAATTTATTCATCATAAATGCTGGGTGAGAAATAGGCTTCAGCTACAAATCTAATTGCCCTTATGAACTGATTTCATTTGTAGCAAAAACAAATCACTTCTACAGAAAGTAGAGGTGGCTACTACAGGAAGATGGCTACCTTCCTGCTGAGCCTGCACAGTAAAAATGCAAGACTCCATAAGATATTGCCATTCTGAGAACTGTAGAAAATTGTTGTGTTTTCTTTAAACATATTAATCCTTAGGAAGCAATTAACACTATTTTCTAAAAACTTCTTCCGTGTACAGTGTAATTAATGAAGCCTACTTTTGAATGTACTTGGCCTGCTTCATCTCTATGCCTTTTACTGTAATAGTGCTGACTTTCCTCTTCTGGGTCATGTCTCCTTACAAGTATTTCTAGTTCTTTTTCATGCTCCATCATATTTAGCATTAACTAAAAGGGCTATCTATATCTCGATCCCACATTTACTGGACTGAAAATGAATCTGTGAAGTGCCAGATTTTGAGCTATGACCATGTCTCTTGTCAACAGGTATATGTGTTCTCATATATAATTATATATATCATATATATAACACATAGTCAAATAAAACAGATCACTGTTGATCTCATACCATGGCAATGACACTAATTTCAGTTTCCTTTCTCTATCCAGGCAGGCACAGAATTTTTTTTACTTTAGATTTTTATTTCCATGACAAACAGGACATAAGTTTGCCAGTAGGTTCAGAAGTTACTCTACAGAGACTGACAGATAACACAGTTAAACAAATCTAAGCTGAAACACAGGAGGTTCCATCTGCAGGTGAGGAGGTTCCATCTGCAGGTGAGGAGGAACTTCTTTACTGTGTTATAAACTGATAAATCTTCCGAGTCCATTAATTTATCAGTATTGTTTATTGTAAATAGCAAGCAAGCAGTGCTGGGCGGCCAAGGAGTCTCCGCTCCACCAACGGTGCGTGCTGTAGTACCAGAGGGGACTTTTATACACTGGTGCCCAGAAGTACCAGTGTACTGGTGCTCTCAGTTTCAGTTGTTATCTCTAGTATGTTGCAATTCTTCTGTGCATTCTCTCTCTTTGTTGGTAGGGGTCCCTGAGGCCTCCTGGTGGTCTTTGATAAAGGACGCTCTTCTTCCTCCGGACCCTGCGCATGATTCAATTTCCTGCGATTTTGGCCTTATACTGATACTGTGTTCTTGTGGTATCTTGCACTCATAGCTTACGACACTTGCGTTAAGCTTGTTCTTTTACAGTTTGTTCCATTAATTGCAACCCATTTATCACAACTGTGAGGGTGACAAAGCCCTGGCTAAGGCTGCCCAGGGAGGTTATGGAGTCTCCTTTCCTGGAGGTCTTCAAAACCCGCCTGGATGCCACCCTGTGCCACATGCTGTAGGTGTGCCTGCTTGAGCAGGTAGGTTGGACTAGATGATCTCTAGAGGTCCCTTCCGACCTTATACATTCTGTGATTCTGTGATTCTGTGAAAATTGAAGATGTTAGATATAAACAGTATATTTTCCTATTTTTAAGAAATACTGTCTAGTTTAAAAGTCTAGAAAGTCCTTCTCTCTTTTCCTGTGAATCTTAAATTTTCTTTTTCAAAGTTGACAACTCCAAAGAAAGAAAGTGAGTTTTTTGCTTGAGGTTTTTTTTTTTTGCCTGAGTTTTGTGGTTCACATTCTTTAAGACTGAGGAGTCCCAGTCCATGTTAGGTTAAAAAATATTTTTAGCAAGATTGATAAAGATAAAGCAGTTTCTGAGACCATTTTCCACGTTATCTTTTTGCCTTCGTCACCCATTCTTTGAATAATGTCAGAATAAAATTTTATCCTAGTTATCTAAACTTTACACCAAAACACAATGGTTAATCTTCTTTAGGTGAGTATTTCAAGCATTTCTTTTCCAGCTCTGCACTCTTTTTAAAATCTCCTTCGTTTGATTTTTTTGGGTTTTTTTCTCTTAAATTTAGAATATCTTCCTCAAACCCATATGCTAGTTAACTATTCTCGATTCATTTAGATTTTCTCTAAAACCTCACTTTGATAATCACATATAGAAAAGTAACGGGGAAAAGTAATATGTTCAAGATAGATAAAATATGTGCTTCCATTCTCTGATTAAAGAGTTGGTTATTTTGACTTTCAGAAAACTATCCTGCTTTAATTGTTACACTTATTCAGGCAGTCAAGTCCCATAATACTTTCTCAGATCAATGAATTTATTTGAGCTGGCTTTGATTATAGAAAATAAACTATTTGGTGGTGGCAATTAGTTCCTCTCTCGCCTATATTAGTTCCCATGATCCATCCTTCTAGGTCAGATAATTTCTCTTGCTAAAACTTTTCCTTCTCTATACACTAAGAGAAAGAAATGCTATTATAGTTTTTCTCACACCATTCTCACTTTTCTTGCTTAATATTGTGGAAACAGAAACTTTATTTTGCTCTTTTTTAAAAAATTCATTGGAGGTAGTACTCAAACTTAGAGAAGAATCTAAGCTGTGGCTTATGAATAACAACAATCTTAAACTCATGACACCACAATTTAAGCTGAAGTGAGGTTTCAAGTAAACTCCTTTGCTTTCTTGGTTAAATCTCATTTCAGCATAGAGCAGTTTTGAGTTTCTGAAACATGATGGAAGATTACATAAATAAATTTTGATCAGCTAAATAAGGAATGCACATTCCTTAATCTTCTATCATGTACTTCACACAAACATTTAATTTACCTGAAAATGTATTAGATACCTCAAAATGTACGTAATAGCTGCCAGTTGTCAGTTCTGCTGAAATCAACAAAAGTGAGGTGATAGTTTAAAAAGGATTGCTGTCAAGGCCCATTTTACCTCTTAAAAAAGTGTTCATGCATTCATACGTTGCGTAAGGAGCACAGCTGGTTAACATTGAGTTGTGAATGTTAGTATAGGATGCCTCAATAGTAGATGCAGCAGTCCTTTAAGATGTTTGATCTTCAACAGCACTTTGTCAATTTCTGATACTGTTCACTCGTTATGGAATGGTTCTTTGCAAGTCCTTAAGTGCTTCTGTGCATGACAGAGCTGTGGTTTGTGCCACTCTTCTCATTTTATAGGTTTACACTCATGAATGACATAATGAAATGAAATATCTGTAGCATCGAGGCTGTTTTCACAAAAGATTATTCACTTTAACAACTATGCAGCAAATGGCCACTGAAGGCTCAGCTGTGTTTTCATTTACCCATAAAGCATGCATGCATTAAATAAAACGAAATGAAAAAAAAAAAGTAAATCCAAACATTTAAAAAAATGACACTGAAATTAATAGAATAAGGATTGTGGCTTAATAGTTTAATAATGGTTTAAGGCTTGCATGATGGTACAGGAAGGGTGACGTACTGTAAAACAGAAATAAGAGTCTGAGTTCTAAACTTAGAGCTATAAAATAGTGATTATTTTCTGGGACCTCTGCATTGATATATGTTTATCTGTACATAGTGCCAAGTCATATACTGATCCATCACCACTTTATGTGCCATTGTCTACAGAGATACAGTATTATTTAGTGTTATTGAAACAACTCAAAGTTAAGTAGATCTTTTGCATAATGCTTGTCTGAAAGTAAATACAAGCTGAGAGCACTAATTCTTTCTTTCAATCATTTGAATTTTCAGCCAATCATCCCATAATTTCAGCCCAATATTATCCAAAAACACATGCTATTTTGTGTCTTATTTTTAAATGGATTATATTTAGAAGGCTGTGTTCTAAAAATAGATACTGAAATTCTGTCAGAAAATCATGAGCCCTGTGGCCCCACTGCAGCTGCTGGTACAGACACTTCGCTCCTGAACACCCACATGCAAGTGGGTCTCCAGATTGCTACTGGGCCCCACAGGCTCCAGGGGATTCCTCTGACCTCTCTCAGTAGCCTTCTGGGCTCTCCCTTGAGACACACATGCATCAGGCTCGCTAGTCACTTCACCTATGCACCAGTCAGACCAGTTTGATACTCATTGCCCATCTCCCACTAACCTACACACCTTTACGTACTCCATGTACCATGGACACACAGGTCATTTGACCTGCCATCCCAGTTCTGCTGCTGGCATTCAGACCTACACATACAAGTGCAGGCTGAGGATAGATAGTCGCTCCCCCAGGAAGTAGTTAAGAATAGGATTTAATTAGCAAACAGGATGGTGCTGATCAGGACCAGGGCATGGGTAGTCATACTGGCCAGTGCCAATTGGTATGTGACCAGGCTCATTTATCCACTTTTCCCTCTATTTTCTCATGCTTGTTCCTTCCCACTCCACTTATATCCCTCCATTTCTCACGTATGGTTCCCACCATAAACATCCCATAATACATCTTGTGCAATACCCAAAGTCTTATTCAATATCAATGCATCCCACAATGTGGTCCAAAATTCCAGGCAATGACTTCTTTTATATATATATATATAATATATAACATTATATATATATATATATATATATATATATATGTATATAAAGGTAGTAAGTAGGAAGAAGGAAGAAAGAAGGACTGCCTGTTCATTTCTCATTGAAGAGTTATGCACAAGGCATATTAAAAAAAATATATGAATCAGAGTCCAAGACTACCTATTCTTTCTGTTTGTCAAATTCTTCTGCAGCTCTTAGGAAATATGAGAGAAGAGAAGGGCTAAACTTTGTTCAAATAGCACAATCTAGATGTTAGCTAGCAGATACAGAGGTAAAAAAGGATGTCAAAGATCAAAAAGTAGAATTAGGGAATTATGAATGTTAATAGATTTCTAGTGCCTCCAGGTGTCTATTCTGACCAAAATGTTTGGATAGGATCTCTTCAAATGTGGACTTTGAGAGGTCAAAACAGCAAGTGGATTACAAGCTTCAGCTTCAGAGGACAGCCTCATGGAAGCGGTCAGTGAATCTGAACTCAATATGAACTTACTCCCATGGCTACCAGTTGTAACACTTCTTTATAATTAAAACTTTGGGCTATACATGTGAGGAAAGATTTGCAGGAGGGCTGGAGACCTTCTGGAAAAAATATGTTCCACTTAGATTTCTTTACTTAGATTTTCTCTAGTTCTCTGAAATCTGTGCTCTGTGCTTATAACAAAATTAGGCAATTTGTTCAGAAGAAAACAAGTGGGTGCCCTGCAGTTCTGTAATAGATAACAATTTTTCTGTTTTCTATCACTCATTCTGCTTTCTTGCTATTCTCTTTCTGCTCCTGACCTCCTTTCCTTACCCTCTGTGATTAATGACATTTTGACATCCCTTTGAAGTCCCATCTATATTGCATAAAACAACCACATTGAAGGTAGAAGGCAGAAAAGCTATAGCTCCAACGTGGTTAAAACATGGTTTGATCTTATGAGCTCTGTGTTAGTAAAAGCTATTCAGTAACTTCAAGCAGTGTTTTTAAAGCATCAGGACACTTCTGTTTTTTAAATGACCTAAATCTCTCTATTTGGAAATATATAACATGCTCATTGCTGCTATTTCTTTTTCAGTCAGAGTAGATACCTCTCACAGTATAGAGAGAAGTAACTGCAGTATTAGAGCAGTGTAAAAGTCCCTTTTCCTGTGGAAAAGCAGGAAGTCACTTAGAATTCATCTACCACAGCACTGCAGCACAACGAAAATCTGCCTGATGTACAACATATCAAACACAACTAGGCTATAGCTTAGAGACTGAAGTTACTAGACATGTAGTTTATATGCCTCAGGGAGTCATTTCTAGACAACCTTCTTATAATTCTTATGTTAATTGATGAGCTTTAAGCATTGAAAATAAGTTAGTGTCTTCAGTGACGGAATTCAATCTTTTAATTCTGTGTTAAATATTCTTGCTGTTTATTCATTTCTAGATAGCACTGCACATCACATAACTACTTCCTAACAGATTGTTGAGATGTTAGGAAGTGAATGACAGCTCATGAACCTATTCACTCTTCTCTGAAAACAATCAAAGAAGAAATTCCAGGCTAGTTGAAATAAAATTTGAAACGATGATGTCGATGTCATCGATGTCATTCATGTTTTAGAACAAGCGAGACTATTGTTCTTTTCTTTTTTTTTTGATATTGTGCCTAGTGTGAGCTCCACATGACTTAATTTAAACTGTAAAGTTGCAATCCAATAGTTAGCACATACTGAGTAGTTTAATGGAAATGGAGGCCAGTTAGAGCACTTAAATTTCAGTGATGAGCAGTAGGTTTGATACCTTTTCTCAGACAACCAGTTTTCAGAGATGATAATGAACTTTTCAAACATCTGAAAGTATCTGCCCAATTATCTACAAATGGAAGAACTATTAGTTATGGTAGGGTTTTGTTTGGTTTTGTTTTACTTATTAAATGAAACAACTGAAAAAATTAGAACTGGTGCAAGTGTGGATCTGGGAATTGA
>JAUBOD010000140.1:621071-653790 GCA_032353885.1 Nothura maculosa
TAATGAACTTTTCAAACATCTGAAAGTATCTGCCCAATTATCTACAAATGGAAGAACTATTAGTTATGGTAGGGTTTGGTTTGGTTTGGTTTTACTTATTAAATGAATGTTTGGTTTTGTTTTACTTATTAAATGAAACAACTGAAAAAATTAGAACTGGTGCAAGTGTGGATCTGGGAATTGAAAGCTTTAAATTGTCTTCTCTCATTGAACTCTTAACTTAGCACTTCATTACCTAACAGCTTAATTATCAGTTTATTCTCAATCCAGTCAAACTTTATTTTCCATTTTCTGAGTGGGAATGAGGTGTTAGTGCTAAAGTCCCTTTGTAGGGGATTCATTTTCTATATTGAGTTATTACACTCTGATTTTTCTAACTACCACTACAGATCTCTTTATTGTCAATATATCTAAATATATTTTGAGAAATAAGTGAACATTCTTTATGATCTCCCTTTATCCACTGGCACAGTTCAGTAAATTTCTTTCTAGGAGGAAACTTACTTCCTGTATTATCTGAAAGGGCTGGTATCATTCAGCATTGATAAAAAAATAAAGTTTTCTTTGCAATCTAATTTTGCCGTGCCCTTATCTGTCTAACTGAGCATTGAATACTGCATGTCCAAATATTAATATCTATATTGTTTTCTGACTCTGGAAGAATCCAAGGAGAATTGAGAATTTGTCTATCACACTCTCAAGATGAAAATAAGGAAATCTTGCAGTGAAAATATCGTATTTTTCTTCTCCTTTGCTGTCTGATGACTGGAAAGAAGTATAAAATGTTTTTCATTTTTTTCTTAGCAAGATTAGAAAGAAGTCTGATGATCACTCTATACCACTGAAGGAAGCAAAGCTTTCCATTAACTATATTTGTCTTTTACTGGAAATAGATTTGTCCTGTGGCATCTAATTTTTCTTTACTTTTTCAACTGTTTTTGGCATGGGTGAATAAAATATAGCAGTTCATTCTTCCATTCCCAAACAGGGAACAGAGTCTAAAAAAAAATATAGAAAAGGAAAAAAACAAGAATTCCACTATTTGTGTCCCTTTCATTCTAAAGCTGTAGAGAGTACATTAGATTGAGAAGATATTTTTCCTTAATTATTATTATTTTACTGAAAATCTAAGATAAAAAAGTTAAGAGGAAAAATCTGACTGTACATATGCATTTCACACAACAGCTTTCTAAAGTTGCCTTTCTACAGAAAAAGGGAACTCAAGTTGCAGTCATACTCCTATCTTTGCAAACTCAAAAGCTATAAAATAGTACTGGATGTAATGAATGTAACAGAATAATAAAAAAAAAAAGACAAGTCTTGAAGAGATTTTAAAGTCAAAATAAAATTGCATGACTAGAGATAAAAAAAAAATCATACTTTGCTTTCTTCAGACTGTGTTGTCAGCTTCATTCTATGGAAAAGAATATGGTGATAGTCAGAAAACAGATTTAAGTAAGACAGAAATGTATTCCGTAAGAGATATAATCTTCCAAGGAAATTACACTTGCAAACTATTTTTGTAGCACTTCAGTCTTAACAGGCGAAAAGGTAACTCCTGTATTTTCTTGTAGTTGGAAAGAACTAGATAGTATAAATGAGATGCATTTCATTTGACATTGACCTTTCAGTGGACAATGTAGGGCATCCATCTGCCAACCTGCTTCTTGAATCTCTGTATCACAGTTGAAGCATACAGGTATAATTCCATAAATATTTCATTACCCTTTACAAAGAAGAAATGCCAGTTCTGAGTTAAAATACATTCAGATAATACCAGGAAATGTTATGATATAAAAGAAATATAGCCAGTTACAATGCACAAAAGAAAAAAAAAAAGAAAAAAAAAAAGAAAAATATGCACATAGTCCTGTTTCCCCAAAATAGACAGTTAGATGGGCAATTTTTAGACAGAATGCATGTAGCTTATTTCAGTTTCTAATTTTTTTTTCTGAACTCTCTGCTCCTGATAGTGAGAGTATTAGACTGTCAGAATGTCAACACATACTCCCAGTTTGTTTTATTTCTCCAGATGTCTCTTATGGGGCTGACAGGCTGTTTGCCTTCATTGCAATGTGTTCTAAGAGTGGGTGAGTGGGTGGGCCAAAAGGTAGTTCTTCAATAAAGACTGCAAGCAAAAATATTCATTAAAACTAGCATCAAAACTTCTTTACTTCCACCCCTTTCCTGTCATTTTTCCCAGTTGTTTTTTTCTAGTTTTCTTTCTCAATCTGAGTTTTGAAGGTTGAGGTCAGGCTTGTAGGCAGAGGGATTTCCCTATCTGATGCTAAGATTTTTAAAAAATATATACTTACAAAAATAGCTTTTAACAATTGTGTGCTCACGTCACCATCACTCTAAGGCTAAAAATATAAGCCAGTCTCAGACTGACTCAGGGATAGCAGCAACATTAATACTTACATGATTTCCATCTGAAACTAGTCAACAACCTCCCAGCTCTAGATGTGCGCAGATCTAGCATGTAAATATACCATTCTTTAATCCTCTTAATAATTTTTTTATTATTTTTTGACAAGTGTTCCACTTTGAACCTTTTTTTCCCATTATATACAGTCCAGATGTATTTAAATCAGTTCCCTGAGCAGTGCCTAATGCTTTGGAGTTTCTTCCAGAACTCCCTTTCTTTTTTCTAGTAGCATTACAATGATGCCTCTTGGTTCTTTGTAAATGACTTGTCAAATCTGGTCTTTCTCTTCTTCAGTCATCTTCAGCCCCTGAATTCTTGGGTCATAATAAAAACTGTATTAGAATGCACTATTTTGTGCTTTAAAAGGCTGCATTTATTTCCATTTTTAGATTTCCATCAGTAAAGATCACCCAGTTCTTTCTGACCTTCTTCTGTTGACAATGCTTCTTGGCTTTGTTATAAGTTCCTTTTTATTAGCATGCATATTTTTTGAGTCAATATCATTTTTAAAAATACAGTAATATGAAATAACATAAAACAGAATGAGTTTGAGTAACCTATCATTTCACAGATTATTTTCCTTTCAGTCTTACTTGCTACTGTTTTCCCTTTGGCTTACTCCAAAACTATGTTACTATTTTTGTGGGTTTTTTTTTAATAAAAGTATATCAGACACCTTATTGAAGGATTTTACTGAGCTTTAGGCAAATGTTATATATACCACTTGCATTTTATAACAAATAAATTATTTTATAAAAGATATCAGTCTATTTCTGTGTAACCTATGTAAGTCCATATTGTATTTAGCTTCCTTTACCATGTACCTACATGTTTCCAGCTGCTTTTTGCTTTATTCTCCTTTCAGATCTTTCCAGATTTACAGTCTCGAGATCATACTAATTTATTTATCTCAGTCTTTTCCTCTCTTCTTCTTCCTTTCTTTATTTGAAAGCAGCTCTGCATACCTTATTTCCAATAGTAAAGTATCACCCTGTAGTTGATAGATTTATTAAAAATAACTGCTGTCAGACTTTGGCTTTCATGTGTCAGTTCTGGTGCAGAGCTTATCTAAGCTCTGAGTGTATTAAGCAATGCAGGCTTCATTTCCACCTCTGTTGTTACTTCTGTTTCTTTGCCTCTGTTCTCATGAGGCTTCCTGCCTTATCCTACATTCAGTTCCATCATCTTCATCATAAGATAAAGTATTCATTCCGTGTGGGAGCCATCCTTATTTTTTATCTGTGCTACATTTTCCCTCCTTGCTCTCTCTATTACTTATATGGTTGAATAATACTTTGTTATTTGTTGCAATATCCTTTGAATACCAGGATGATAAAAATATATAAATATAAAAGAGATATGGCTGATGAGAGACACAGGCAGATTTCCTTGGCGTCAGAACTATGCTTATGTTTATTTCTTCTTCTCTTCAATGCTAGCAAAACTGATTAGACTCTCAAAGAGCAAAGAAAGACCTTAATTTAACATAGAATTTGAACACAGGATATGATTAAATAAAGCTGTACAAAATATAAAATCTTGGGCTCATGTGAATTGAACAGTCTGCCCACCATACACATAGCATGAGTTTGAGAATAATTATTTTTCTGCAGAGAAGCATCTGCTCTTTCTGGAGAAGGTGGGGATGATACTGCAAATGATGTCAAGTATTAACTGTTGCTATCGGTCAAGTTTCATAATATAGCTTTATATCTTAGGCAGTTTCCCTCTTCTTCATGCCAACAGCTGCATCCTCCCCAGAAAAGCATTCCCCATTTATATTAATCATGATTATTGTTCATATTGTTCTCATTGTTCTTATATTTTCAGATGAAAGGAACTGAATGTCCTTGAGTTGTATCCATTAATTCCAAATAATTACTGAGCCAACTTCCTTGCAAGTATCAGAATTATTCATTTGTTAAAAATAAATAAATAAATAAATACTTAAGACACAAGTCTATCTGGGCTCACAATTTTGTAGATGATTTTGAAATACTGTTTCCAAAATATTGCAAGGGAAGAAAGTCACCAGACATAGGCAGTGAATGTTCAGGACAGGATAATAACAGGGATTTGTATTCTGAATTTGTACACTGTTATGTTGCTTAAGCTTAACTCAGTCACATAAGTAAAAGAAAGTTATGAATACCAAAGCTGTAGTAGAATATTTTTTGTTATGAATTACTTTAATTTTTGTATAGTATATATCAACATTGAAGGGACTGTGTTATTTATACTCCACATTGAATGCTTACTGTGATGAAGCACAACATATTTCCTACATGCAGGCTCATTTCTGCTGTTTGTTAATTATATTTTCAAGCTCCATTTCACATAATAAGGTCATGCAGGAAGTGACTGACCTTTTCTATTAAAGCAGTGAGAGAAACTTTGACCAAAAAACACAGGATTATATGAGATATTCAGACAACTCAGAATTAAGCAAGGTACATTTCATTTTCTTTCAGACAGAAAATGATCAATATGCAGCTTCAAGGTAAGCAGAAAATAAGAGACTTTCTGAGTCACATTTAAGAAAATAATCTTAGTTTTTCTTCTTCATAAAAACAAAACAAACAAACAAACAAAAAAGAAATCTATGGACCCATATGGGATGCACCCAAGAGTGAAGGAATTGGCAGAGGTTATTGCTCAGCAGCTTTCCATCATCTTCAAGAGGTCAAGGAGAGCAGGGGAGCTGCTGGAGGACTGGAAGAGACTCCAATCTTCAAAAAGGGCAAGACGGAGGAGCCAGGAAACTATAGGCCGCTCAGCCTCACCTCCATCCCTGGAAAGGTGGTGGAGCAGCTCATTCTAGAGAGCACCTCTAGGCATGTGAAAGAGAAGGAGGTGATCAGGAGTAGTCAGCATGGATTCACCATGGGGAAGTAATGTTTCACAAACCTGATAGCCTTCTATGATGAGATGAGTGGCGGGATGGATGAGGGGAGATCTGTGGATGTTGTCTATCTTGACACCAGCAAGGATTTTGACATCATCTCCCATAATATTCTCCTAGAAAATCTCCTAGAAAAGCTCCAGAAATATGGACTGGACAGGTAGACATTGAGTTGGACTGTAAAAATTGTCTGGATGGCAGACAGAGGGTGTTGATAAATGGGGCTGAGTCAGTTGTAGGCCTCTGACAGGTGATGTCCCCTAGGGGTCAACATTGGGTGCAGTACTGTTCCAGTTGTTCATCAGTGAATTGGAGGAGGGCACAGAGGGCACCCTGAGCAAGTTTGTGGATGATACCAACCTGGGCAGAGTGACCGACAGTTTGGAGGGCTGTGCTGCCATCCAGAGGGACCTGGACAGGCTGGAGAGTTGGGCAGAGAGGAACCTCAAGAGATTCAATAAGGACAAACACAGGGTCCTTCACCTGGTGGGGGAATAACTCCAGGCATCAGTACAGATTAGGAGTTGACCTGTTGGAGAGCAGCTCCGCAGAGAGGGATCTGGGAGTCCTGGTTGACACCTAGTTAACCATGAATCAGCAATGTGCCCTCGTTTCCAAGAAGGCCAAGGGGATCCTGGCCTGCATCAGGAGGAGTGTTGCCAGCAGGTTGAGGGAGGTGATCCTGCCCCTCTCCTCAGCTCTAGTGAGGTCACATCTGGAATATTGTGTGCAGTTCTGGGCTTCTCAGTATCAGAGGGACACGGAGTTTCTAGAGTGGGTGCAGTGGAGGGCAACAGAGAATGATTAAGGAACTGTAGCATCTCTTTCTTATGTGGAAACACTGAGTGAGTTGGGCTTGTTTAGCCTGAAAAAGAGAAAGTTCAGAGGGGTTCTTATCAACATGTACAAATACCTGAGGGGAAAATGTAGGGAGGGAGGGGCCAAACTCTTATCAGTGGTGGCCTATGACAGGCCAAGGTATAAGTTGAAACATAGGAAGTTCCATCTCCATGTGAAGAAGAACTTCCTTCCTGTGGGGGTGACAAAGCTCTGGCACAGGCTGCCCAGGGAGGGGTGTGGAGTCTCCTGTGAAGATCTTCCAAACCTGACTGGATGCCACCCTGTGCCACATGCTCTGAATGCCCCTGCTGGAGCAGGGGTTTGGACTAGATGATCTCTAGAGGTCACTTCCAATCTTAACCATGCTATGATTCTGTGATTACATCACTAGGCAAAAAAATCCTCTAAGTATATGGTTTTCTCCGCGTTACGAAAAAAGGCCTTAAGGAATCAGAGACAAAGGGTAGGAGAAGAATGAAATTCTCAGATTTGTGAATTTGATTAGAGAAGGTGGTTGTTTCTGACCAATCTTCACTAGCCATCCTTGAATTTCTTTTTACCTGTATCAGCATTGTAATTGAAGGGCAGATACTGAATGAGTTTACCAGACTTCAGATATGGTAGAAGTTTCTCTTGAGAAACTTGAAATTAGATATCTCTGAAATGTTATTTCTTGTTAGTGTTGAGCTCATGTCCACAGCTATTTCAGCTATTTCAGATTACTCTTGGTGAATGGATATTCCTGTGGTACTTGAGAAACACTTATTTACTTCTCATTGCTGACTAAATTCCTGATGTCTATATCACTTTTCAACTTACCTGAAACAGCATCGAGACAGCCCTAAAGCTAAAAAATAAGAACTGAAATGAAGAATTGTTGGTCTGAATCGATGAATATTTTTTCCTCTCATCTTGTGGACTCTTTCCAACTTGTTGGATGATGTCTATTTGATAACACTTAAGATTTTTTTTAAATTTTTATTTTTCTGTAAATTCACTTTTGGAATATAATAGGTATCTTACTATGTCACCGAAGTCTATATTCTTGAACTACACCTAAGTGTTATTAAATAGACATCTGTGTTGATACTTTTGTCATAGTATATATCACGGAACTAGTGGGGGGGGGTGAGTGACACAAAGTACTTCACTTGTACAAAACAAGTATAATAGAGTTTATTGATATGGACAATGATTTCACAAGATTCTATGGCAAGGTCGCTAATTATTATTTAATGCATGGAGGTTTATGATAATACACAACTATCAAGGACACTCTCCCGTTGGCTCACAAGGTTCAAATTGGACCCCCTGGCTTTCCAAGTTCATTCTGGATGCAACTGGATCCAATCCTAGTCCCAGACCTGGTCAACGGTTTATGATAAAAGGATTTTGTGCACAGTTACAAAGTGAAGTTTACAAGTTCAGAAAGAGAGCGTGCTATATTCACTTACCACAAATCTGTTGTGTAAAGGGATCTCTTAACCTCAAGGAGTATCCTTGAGAGGCATCCTTGCTCAAGGGGAGATCCTGATGTGTAGCCTGATGCCATACCAGGAGAGCTCAAGGGGCTCTTCGGCTGTTCGTGTATTTATGGGATAAGAAGATTGACTCATAGTCACTCCTTCATTTCAGAGGTTGTTTGTCTGGTGTATGCACCATCAACCTTATCTCTTCATCAAGATACAGCCATCAGGACTTATTGCTGGTTAATGTCTGAGTTGGGAAGAAATCAGGGAGCCAACTATCAGGGTCAAATAATATCACTGGCACTTAACACCTGAATAGGGCTACATGTGAAAAGTGAGGTTGAGCTGGAGAAAGGAGCATATCCGTCACAGTATGAGAGCTGAGACTATTAAAAATGAACGAAGTCCTTGTTTCAAAGGAAGGATATATCTTTAATAGTTATATCGTATATCTATAGCAGTAATTCCGAAGTCAAAAGTCTGGAATACAAGTTTAGATGGATGTATAGGTCTATTGAGTGAATAATTATGGCCTCAGCTCTTATATTATGCTTGTCTTTCATTGGTTTATGTGTCTTGATCAATATCTGAAAATTAAATTATCATACATAAAAGCAGACCAAATAAGTCATATTGGAATGAATTATTTCAGTCCCTCTCTAAGGATTCCCTTTTGCAATAGTAACTCTGCTATCATATATCTTCATTTAAGATTAATGCTTTACATTTAAATTTACTGTGAATAAAATACTATAGTTTCCATATATTGTAGATGAGAGGACAACATTTTTTAAGAGATAGCTGCAAAGAAATTTAACTAAACTAAAACTACTGCTGCATTTCAAAGTCAATGAACTTTTATATATAACTGCAGCACTATCTTCACCAATTAGAGGCCTGCACAATATCTGTTGATTAAAATGTGTTATAGTGGCTGTTCAGTTGTTGTACCATAAAGTGTTTGAGTGTGTATTCTAAGAAGAATTAGAAAAAAATAGTATCTTCCCAGCAGTAACTCCCCGAATAGCTTACAAAGCTACACCTTACAAAGGTATCTGAGAGAAGTTAATATTACAGAGAGAAGTTAATATTACAGACATTTCAACTCATTAATTTCCAGTGTTGTTTTCACAATGAACACTACAGCCACCTTTTTTTAGTATACTGTTCATTTTCTTTTTTTAACAATGCAGTAAAATATCAAAAATATAAAAAACACTAAAATTTAGCCATTTAAATTGCTGAACAGATCCTAAGCTTACAGACTGCAGACTTTAGAGAGGAATCTGCCTTAGGAAATTCAAAATGAATTATCTCTGAAATGTTATTATTTATTAGTGTCAAGATCATGTCCATAGATCCTAGGCTTGAATTAGTGGCTTAACCCTTTCTTATATGTGGACATCTAAAAGAGATAGTAACGTAGACCCCTTTAAAAATTTCATAGGCATTATCTGATACAGAGCACACCTCTGGACCTCTTAATGAGCCTCTCAGGACCACTTTTGGATCTCTTTACAACAGTCTCTCAACCTCATGGATTGAAAACTACTGTCCTGGAACGGCATCCCATTTCTCTAGGCACTATATAGAATAGATCAGTAAGATGTTCTTTGCCTTAGGGAGTTTTCAATCAGCTTTATGTTGAAAAAGAAAAGGTAATTCATTTTGTATGGGACTCAGCAGACTCATTCACACTGTCATCCATTAAAAAACAAATTACGCGCTGATTCTTCAAGTCCTTGTACGATATTCAGCAGAGTATAAACATGTGAGCATTGGCAATGCTGGGCACAAATATCATACAGCAAAAGATGTAGTATTTTATACATTGCTCTCATACTTGGGAGAGGATGTGCTGAGCCAGAATCCCTAGAGTGCCCAGATCTCTCACTTCATGTGAAGAGAGTGGATATGTTAATCCAATGCTTTGCTGATAAGTCTATGCTTTAACATTGGCACTGCTAGTTAGAAGTGCTGAGTAGATTTTGCTTTGAATTCTTTAAAGAGAATCAGAGATGCTGAGCAAGCATTTTACAAAGTCTTTCATTTGCCACTCTTCCAGAATAGTCAGAAGTATTCAGTGGGTGATCTGAGAAAGGAATAGGCTTGTTTAGATAGCTCGCCAATAGAAATAAGTCTTCTGCCTTGAGGCTGATATGACCTAACATGGGCCTAGTTAACATTCTTGAAAGACCCACTAGCTTGCCATATTGTTTTGTCTTTCTCCCTATTTCATCTAGATAAATATTAGAGATGTATGACTTCTAATGATTTTCTTTTCTGGCCTGTTTTCCAGTTCATTCAGTGGCCTTTCAAGAACAAAACTTCAAAGATTATTATATATCTGATCACATATTTGTGTGATGCTTATTGTGCATATTGTGCATTCATTAGTGGCTGCAAGAAAACTATGTCTTAGTGAGTTCAAGCTGAGTAAGGTCAGCTCCAGCTAGTTTAAACCAAGATGTCTGGACCTGTAGTATGGCAAGGTTAAATGGATCTTAATACAAGATATGAAATGACACTCCAGTTTCAATTCCAATTTACTTTTTTTTTTTTTTTTTTTTTTTCCCCTAACCTTAAGTGCCTTCCACACTGGAAGTCCAACATGCAAAAGTCAGTAAGACATAATGGAAACTATTCCAGGCTCAGCTTCTCTTACAAATTTAGCAGTCAGGGAAATGGAAGAAAACACAGACTGAAAAAAATATAGATTAATCAAGAAGCAAAGAAACAATAAAGCTGGAGAAAACATGAAGAAGTCGGTCTCTTTGTAGTAGTGGTCTCTCACGAAGTAATTTATTTGTCTGATTTCCAGTGTTAGCCAAAGCCTAGAAATTAATAGCCTTAGCAAGGAGTGATTTTTCTAACTTATTGACTAAAGTAATACTGAAACTTACATAAAATATGACAAGATTTTTGAGTAGGATGAGTGGATCAAACATGAGGTGGATGAAAAGAGTGAGGATCTCAAAGGGCAAACTCAGAGTTTTCATAGAAGTGGGATTCACACACACTGGGAAGATCAAACACTTTCAGTTCCAAATCTGCAAAAGCAGCTTGAAGAAGAGGAAAGGATAATTGCTAAGGCAAGCACTTTACCAGAGACTGACAGTAATTGTGGGTAGATTGAACTTGCTGATAGAATTTTTTGGAATCATTCTTATTTTGCAAGATTTAATTGTCTATGTTCAAGTAGACTGAAACTTCCCTTGATTCTGGGACATCTCTCATGTCTCTTTGCATTGCAGTAAATGCCTTCTCTGACCTTTCTCACCAAATAATGAGACATGATCATTTTGGTTATTCTTCAAACACATTTGTTGACTTATTCATCTTTCCTTACAGCAAAATAAATAACTTTGTAGACAAAATTATTTATAATTTTAGACTTTGACTCTACCCAGACCAGTAGGTCAATGCTGATTTAACTCAGAACAGAAAAAAGAAAAAGGAAGGTCAGAGGCAATATCCAGGAAAAAAAAAAAAGAAAAAGTCTGCTAATTATGTGGAGAAGAGAATTAGAAATGTTTATTCACATGGGCATATGATAGAACATTTCTGGGTAACTATGTGCAACCAATTTGTGGAAAAGGATCCTGTATAAATTATTAATGTTACACAAGCACTCAGTCTTTTGTATTGTATTAAAAATTTAAGGAACTAGTACAATATAAAAGTAAAAACTTACGTCCTTTTCCTGTTAAGAGTCTATTGTCTACACATTTGTTGGGAAGGTGAGTATTATGAAGAACACAAACTGCTTTTTGCCCAATATTTTTCAGTGTTTGAAATTTGTTATGGGCATTATGGTGTTTCTTACAAGAGTGATAGATAGTGATAAATAAGTCTTATTAAAAACAAACTTAATTAAAATTCTACTAAATCAGAGCCCTAGTGCAGAAATATAAGAATAAACAACACTATACATTACTTTGTTGCAAACTCATGCCCATAACATATTCTTGACAAGTCTGTAATTTAGGACAATTTTCTGTCAAAGATTTGTAAATCATTAACCCATTTTGTGGTTCATTTATTAAATTTGATGAACCTGAAACAGTGTAAATATACTTTCAGTAAAGCTTACAAGGCACTGTATTCCTCCTTTGAAATAACTATTTTAGTCAATATACAGTTTTTTTTATTTACAAGTTTAATTTTAACATATACCTCCTATAACTTTTTACCTACATACATTTTTAATGGATATATTTGTGTTTTTATTTATTTGTTTAATTTAACAAGTTTGTTATACTGCTTATAATGAAAGACTATTACTTAAGGAAATGGGAATAGAGGAGCATAGAAGAATAAGAAACAGATTATCTCATTTATGAGCTGGGCCTGGTTAGGGAAGCTGGTTGATTATTTTTACCTGATCCCCTTGAACCACTTTTGAATTTTATTTTACCTATACCTATACTTTCTCACTGTTTTACTGAATCTTAATTTAAACCTCACATCCTCAACATTTGCTAGTCCTAGTCATCTTCTGATTTAACTCACTACAAGTGAAATATTTAATTACATTTGCATTCTATTTAAATCATTTGATATCTAGATGTTAGTTTGGAGCCACACTATTGGTCTACTAACTTACATTGGGGAGACTGTTGTAGAAGGAGCTCATGTTGTATAAATTTATCTGTGATAAAAAAAAATCACTTAAAGTGGGAATAAAATGCTTACAATTTGACCCATACTCAGCATGTAGAATCACCAAAATCAATGAGGAAATTTCAAGAAACAGGCACCACTTTATTATACATAGTAGCATGAATTGGCAGAACTCCACTACTAACTTCAGCAGTCTGTGCCAGATTACATTGGTTAAAGATCTAGACCAGTGAATACATGAGAGAAAGAAGTTTGTGCTTTACATTAAATCATCAATATTTTGAAGTGGAGTCTGCAATATACACTGTAAATGATCATTTTTTCCTACTGAACTGAAGAGAGAATGGGAATTATCTGATATATACCATTCCTACAAAGGAGAACAGTAACAAGGAAATGATTTTAAAAAATAGGCTTGCACTTATTTTTCTTATATATATATAAAAGAAATTTCACATCTGAAAGTTTCAAAAACTATAGAATAGTTCTTGCTATAGAAATGTCAGTTATTTAGGAATAGGTTGGCTTTCATTTGCTGTGTAGCAATGTTGTGAAATTGTCATTCATCCTGAGAGATGACAGAAGACACTATAAATATAGATGTGGCCTTTAAAATCTGAGGTTTTTCATGTTCTGTAGAAGAATATATTCTGTGAAAATGTAATTGACAAAGTAGGACTTGAACTAGTTCACCTCTCCCTCATTCTGTATGCTTGAAAACTAGACATTGTGAGGTCATCATGATAAAGTATGCATCCAATCTGCTGAAAAAAGGCTACTTTGTCATATCAGAGAAGAGTTATATGGAAAATGCAGGCTTTCTGTTAGTGAGAAAGACAGTTGCTTAGCCAAAGGCATCTGAAACTATTTCCTCCTAAAGGTTCCTTGAACATTCAGATAGAGCTGGACCTCCCTTAGATCGAATTAGAAAGATGTAATTCTTAGCAAACTAAGTAGTAGGATGAGGAGGATTTCTTTTTTCAGACTGATTGACTGAGTGAAGTTTTTGAAATTTAAACCCAGGAAGCCTATCATCTCTAACCTTATATTTGTGGCCTACATTCTCTGCCTATTTATTCACTCTCCCTTCTTTTCCATTCTCCTCAGGAGTTTAACCATATTTTCCAAGGATGACCAAAATAACCAGCTTTTAAGATTCACAGTAGATTGTGATTAAAGGCTAAGGAATTTTTACAGCAATGGTAGTAAATATATAGTCTAAATAATACTGGATGAAATTTTGCTCATGATAAATATGCAATTACCTTTTCTAGAGCTCATGATTATTTCAGAACATTCCTTGTTTTAGAAAATAGGAATGAAAAAAGAAGTATAGAACTCACTTTATTTGTGATTTATTTTTCCTTTTAAATGAAGCAATCCAATGATTATGAAGCACTTTTTTCCTACCTCTAAACATTTTCAGCCCTTTATTAAAAACATTTGTACTCATTTGCAAAAACAAACAAAATGAATAGGCAAAGAAACAAACAAACAAATACAAGACCCAAGAAACAATATTTATTTAAGAAGTAGCCATACTGATAGTCAGATTATGCAAAGGAAGGAATTTAAGAAATACCAAATAGTTTTAAGAGAGTTCCCTGGACATGCCTAAGCCTTCTTTTTATGTGTGTGTGTGAGATGACGAGAAAAGTTAGCGGTATTTGGTTACTAACCTTGAATTCTTAAATATATACATTTAACTTTTACTTTGTATCTCTAAAAATGTACTGTTAAGCAATGTGTTTAATGAAAAATATCTGGACTAGTGCAGTACTGTATAATGATTTTTGGGAATAATCTTGATCCTCCACCATACATTCTGACATGTTTTCATTCATTTATGTGTTCAGTAGAATCACTAGGATTACAAAAAAAAAATACCTACTGACTACCATAACTGTATGATTTAAACATAATTTTGCCATATTAGTTCTATATTTTCATCTTCTAGCTTTGGATATCCTAAAGAATTGTTTGGATATCCTAAAGAAAAGAATTTGTCTTTTCTTAAGTTGTACACTATCAGTTCTTAAAGTCAGGATTAGTACCATTTTTAGTTTCAGCCTTATCTTTTTATCTTTATTAATGTGTCTGTGAAGGATTTAATATCCATTTGAGCACTGAATAAATCACAAATTTCTGTCGGCCAATAAGCCCTTGAAACTGGATTTCTTGTTGCTATCACCAGTAAAATGGTAGCCTACATGGTTCATATAACTGTCTGCTTTATACCATTAGGAAATTCTGAAAGAGCTTTAGATGTTTTCTTCCTTTAGATGTTGTTTGGAATTCCTTACTTAGCTCACATGTTTTATTAAATAAATAGATTTTTTCTTTATCCATTTAAGCAAGCGGTCAAAATCACTGCTATTTTCTTTTAAATTTAACAACCTAACATTCTGTCTGAATGCACTCTCATATTTTGAAGTAAAGTATGCAACTTGCAGTCAAGTCTATAAAAAATTAAGTATGACAATAAAGATTGCTTGAATATCACTAAAAATCACGACTCAACCACCATATCTATGACATTGAATGAAGTACTTCCTTTTTGTAGTTTCATTTTATAATCTTATAGCTGAGATAGATAGAACTGATTTCCTATAGTAAATTACTTAATTGGACATAAAATGTATGGCTTATCATTCAAAAGATGGCTTCCCTTGAAGATTTCTCGTCAAAAGGCTTCTCTTAGGTATTTGATGTTATGCTATGTTATGCTATTTTAATTATATTGTTTTGTGTTATTTACCATTGGAATTTTTTTTATTCTGCATATAGTAGATTAAAGGAATGTAGTACTATGAAAATGCAAAAATAAACACATTCAAAACTATCAATATTTTTCATACATTGTTTTAGTCCAGTATTTCAGAGAGTAAAGTATGGAGCATCACTGCAATAATTGAACCCTCTCCAACATCCTCATAACATTTGGGGCTCTACTGTTTTGTGGTAATTTAATGCTAATGAATAGATGACAATTTATCAGCATTAATAGATCATTCCTTTGTGATGGTGTGAGCAACTCAGTAATTTGTATAAACTGATTTACTTTGCTAATTCACAGTACTGAAACTGTGCACACTCTCACAGTAAGACTATTGCATTTACACAGAAGCATCATTTTCTTGCGAGGGCATAAAAAAATATAATTTAAGGCTTTTTTTTCTTTGCTAGCTGTACTTCCACAATAAAATGAAGAAGAATATGGAGAAAAATGAGGGACAAATAATTTAAATATCCCCTACTCCCTCCAAAGTCAAATATCTAACTTCACATGTATAGCTTTTCTCAGAGATTTATGCTAAACTAAAACATATCATAAAGTTGTAAGCTTATATGGCTTTAAAGTACTATGTAAATAAAAAATTACATGGTAATATGCAAGTAATAAAGTACTAGGTAAATTATTTTGAGAACTTGAAAGGGGACGTTTTTCAGTTGGTGACCTCACTCGTTTGGGGTACTGGTCATTTTGAGGTATATGAATTTTCCTAGAAAATGCTCCTTTTAATTTCAAATTACTTCTGAAATTTTCTTTGTATATCTTGTGTTTTTAAAGCACATCAGTGATTCCTGATCCAGCTGGAGTCCAGCCAAGCCACTCACTGTCACTTACTTGCCTCAAGTTAAAAAGGTTACTTCCCTAAATTATGAATCTATAGGATATTATTTCCAGAGCACTGTTACAATGACATTTGAAGCAGGAATTAGGCCTATTTTAAGTGTCCTGCATAAACAGCAGCAGCATATCCAGATTATGCTAGAATACCTATTAAGTATCTAAATTATTTGAACTAAATTATTAGGTGTCCTAAGTTAGATGGAGTTAATACTTTCTGAAGTTTAAAATAACATTTAAATTCAACAATTTAAGTTTTGATAAGGGATCAGTGTTCCCCCTTGTTCTCCCCAAAAAAATCAGTAGAATTTGAATCCCTTTTTCTTATCTTACTAAATGAAGTTATGTTCTCGTTTTAGAAAACACAGCCTTAATTTTCATCCAGAATATTGCTTTTAAGATATTCTTGGCCTGTCATTGTAGTCATTTTACTTCTCTTTGTCTTTCAGATCAACCATTACTTATGTATTTTCATGTTCATAGCCTATCTCTACCCTATCATCTTTCACTCGTCACTGAGAGATTAACACTCCCCCTCAGTCATTCCATAACCTCAGCTCCTTTCATCTACTCATCAGATTTCTCATCCAATAATTCAATTCTTCTCCCATGTGGTCCTTTATATTTGCAAGATATTTGAAAAGAATTAAATTGTTACCCTACAGAAAAGATTATCCATCAAGTTGCTATATATTATTCATTACTTTTTCTCTCTTTCTTTTGTTCTGGGTTTATCTAAAATTCCTTGGAGCAGTTACTATCATTTTTGGTTCTACATGGTTCAACTTGCATACTCAATCCCATGAGTAGAACTATCCAGCATTACTGAAAAACAAATACGGATTGTAATAGCAAGAGTAGTAAAGATATAATAACAATAACAATATTTACAACAATTCCCTATTGTTTAAATCACTCTCAATTTTTATTGGTTTATGTGATAGGAAATGTGATAGGAAAATACCTCCTTCATTAATCAATCAGCTATACTCTTGGTGGCTTTTTTATGGTCTTTATACAAAAAGGAGGGGAGCAATTTCAAAGATCAAATGCTATAAAAATGTTGCACTTATGGAAATTGTTATTTTTCATACTTTTGAACTAATCAGGCATTTTACTAAAATGTAACTAATCCCTTGATTGGCATCTATTAAAAATTTGCCTTTGATTTTTGTTCACCTACTTGAAAGGCTTGGTGAATTGGCTACTCAAATCTCATCAGAGTAATTCACTGCAAAACTCACTGATCAGATATGTCAGCACTACTTAATTAAATTCAATCAAGTACCAAGTATTCCATCTCCGAATAAGACTTTTATTGCTATAAGACCTCATTATTCATTGACTGAAAACACTTAAGTATTTAAGACTGTTAGTTGAGCTTTTTGGTTTGCTTCTTCTCACTAAAGAAATTTAAGAACCTGTTTTTGTCTCCAAACAAGTAGTTTTTAACAAAGTGGTAACAAGAGGTTAAATGAGTGAGGTGACAGAGGATTGTTCAAAACAATTTTATGCCAAGTTAGTTGTTATTTCACTGTAATATAAACTTACTTTTTTCAGTTATGGAATTTTCGTTAGGTGAAATAATGCACCTAAGACTATTACTTACAGGTGAGGGATCAACGATGTACAGCAGAGCTGAGGAAGAGCGTGAGGAAGAGTGTGTTTGGCATAGCTGAGGAAGAAGCCTTTCAGACTGTGCATTCTTCCAGGTAGCAACCACTCTTTGCATTTACAGCATTTAGCAAGTCCAGTTTTGGCTGAAGCTTTGAAGATGCTGTGGATGTACCTCTGCTGTTTAGAGCTATGCAACACAGAGATCTCAAAGGTACCTGTGCTGAAGTACCACAAACGGAGGTGCATACAAGAAATATTAACTCACATGCTGAAAACAGTGCAAGCTACACTAATGTAGGGATGTAACAAAGTGAAAAAGCCTATCCTATAGACCACTGCATTGTGCTGACCTAGTTGGACACTTTTAGGTTCTGCGGCAGACAGTTCTTATCAGTTTTGATTTAATCGTGTTTTCTCCACTATAGTTCCAGTTAGGCATATCTTATATCTCGGTTGTTATGTTTTAACGGTAATATCATAAATCTCTGCCTACCCCTCTACTACTAAGGTGAACAGCTACATTTGAAATAGTTCCTTTGAGTGCCATCAAAAATGGAGTTTTAGTGTTTGTGTGACTTTGTGTGACCGGAGTACATGATCCTTGGGAAAATGACAGCTATGTACAGGTTGCAGTGAAGACACTTCAATAGCAGATTAAAAAGAAATGAACATCAATAAGAAAATTATGATGGCCTGACATTCTATTTGTTTTCATTGAAGAACTGTCTAGGTTAAGTACTCTGTGCTCTATAATTCATCTTGTCTATCTTTTTCATCTGTATTTCACTGAACACTGGTTGTCAAAGACCAGGAAAATGGTCTTTCAGCTGTATAAAATTCAATACCTTTATCAGACGGCATGGAAAAAGCTAGCAAATACAAAGAAGGTCCTTGGAATATTCACTTGAAAAAGTTGCACCAATAATCATTGCAACTCCAAAGCTCTCGTAAAGTAGGAAAATCATAACATAAAATCAAAAAAGATAGTCCTTTGTCCTTCACCAGACATTTGTGAGCATTACATTGAACTAAGATGTAATAGTGGTGGCTTTTTTATATATTCAAACCCATTTCCATATAGTTGTTGATGTTCCTTAAGTATTCAAAGGGGTATAAATCTCACTTGAACTGAATTGGTATTAATATTAATTGAATTGATATTAAGGGGATAGTTTGATTTGAATGGCATAATTAATTAAAGAGAATAGTCTGACATCCTCTTTCCTCGAGACTACTTGAGTTAGATTTAAGAATCTCTAGCTATTTTTCCTCTTCAAGTGGATTGCTACCTTCATCCTTCTTCCTCTTTCTTCTTCTACAAGCCTTGTGAGTAATCTAAATAATAGATAATTCCATATATATGATCGATTTTTAGAACTTCTGTAGTATTATTTTGAATAAGGTGAATAGATGTATATTAGTTTGAATAAGGTGAATGTAGTGAGTGTGTGTATGCTCTGCATGATGCAATATAAAGAATATTTGCTTGTGCAAGAGCACCAGCTCTTTCTAAATACTTCTTCAATATTTAATATTCTTTTCTTCTTAATATTTCATCAAATTTCCCATGACAGAGAAATATGGATCTCTTTTTCTGACAATTGTAATATCCTGCTAAGCTTTCGTATATAATCTTTAAGTAACCTAGGAAGATGGAGTTAAAATAAAATCCAGAACATCAGGTTCTACACCAGTAATTGACATATACTGCATAATGATATAGTTGCTATGGGTATAGCAGGTTGAAATACAGGTCTTTACCCAATTCAGGCTATCATTTCTTCAGCATTAACTTCCTTCTTAACCGGTGAGGTGTGATCTTCCTCTGCTGTTAAATTTATGTTGCTACTGCAGAAACTATTACAGAAGTGATATAATAACTTCTTATTCAAATGAGTTAGTTCAGTAATAATAATAGTAGTAGTAGTAATAATAATGTCAGCCTCTTTGCTCTATAACTCAGTAACCGGGCAAGAATGTGGAACAAATGATGCAAGTATATCTGAAGCTAATACCATGTAGATTTAAGCAAAAATGTGATTCTCTTAAAATATTCCAAAGTTAAAATTGCATGGAGGCAGAAAATGCAAGTCTGATAATCCAGATATCTTTTTTCTGTCAGAATTCAGTGTTAATATTCCTGACATTACTCTGGGGAAGTTTTCACATGCAGTGAGGGAAAATAATGGGTCATGATATCTGAGATACCTGTTTATTATTATTATTATTACTGACCACAGCAAAAATTCCTTGTCTTTTCAGTGATCCAAAATCTTTTATTTTTTAATACAGTTTTAATTTATTATCAAGATGATGTCTGCACTTTAAAAGTCATCATTAAGGCATATTTTTTATTGAAAATAGACTCTATTGAAAAATAAAATCATATGGAAAAATGCAAAACACTGGAAATATCAGCTTTTAAGTAACCTCATTCCTGATACAATAGGTATATCTTTAAAATAATTACAAGGAACATCAAAGCCAAAGAATCAGACAAGGTAGCTGTCTTGTTTATCACACTATATAGCATAGTAACAAACAGGAGAAATAAAAAATTTGGGAACATCGATTTATGTTTTATTGAGCGGTATGTAGTATTACAGTAGAAATCACAGTCACAATCATATAATGTAAAATATTTCAAACATTTTGTCTGAAAATACCTGTTATGACATTTTCCACACCTTTCCAATGTGTGGAAATTGTACAATAATTTATTGTATTTATTGTATTACTCTGTACGCGAATTCTAACTGAAGTATTTTAGACTTGGAAAATGGTAACGGTATTTTGCCAGCTAATAGAATAAAAAAATTCTTTTTTTTCTTTTAACTATATTCATTTTTTAGTTTTTTAGTTCTTTTGTAATTGTTTAGAGGGATCATCAGAAAGATTCACAAGCAAAAAGGAAGGCAGGAAGGGAGGGAGGAAGGAAGGAAGGAAGGAAGGAAGGAAGGAAGGAAGGAAGGAAGGAAGGAAGGAAGGAAGGAAGGAAGGAAGAAAGGAAGGAAGGAAGGAAGGAAGGAAGGAAGGAAGGAAACTAGATGTAATAAAAAATAAAAATCCTATGAAAAGAAATCAATACCAAGCTTTTACTTCAAAAATAATCAATTGTTTCTACAAGAAAATTTTTTTATCATAATCAGAGTTCAAGTAATATTTGAAGGAAAAATAATGAAGTGTATTTCAGATGATTCACTAATGAATCCACTTGTGTGATACTGATGTCATCAGTCAGCATATAGCAGAGATGCCTTCAGATTGTTGTCAAGTACAGCTGAAAGGTAGCATGTTCTTTGTCATTTGGCAGGAGACTGAAATATGCAAGCTCATGTTAGTGCATTAAGAAAGGAGAGATCTGGCTTGCCTTTAGCCACTCTTTAAGGACATCCCTGAAAATCACCAGAATAAATATTGGAAGTAAAAAGGAATTCACATTTATCTACCCAGTTTCATTTGGAGGCTTTTGGCAAAAAACACCCAGTAATCCACATTATTTGACAGTGACCTACAGCATATGCATCATAGTTATGAACATGAAATAAACTAACAGGAAAAAGGAGAGAATCCTGAAAATTCATGTATAGACTACTCCACAATTACTACCTCCATCATTGTCCTGATCCAATCCTAGTATATTTTGCATCTGAGGGCTTTGAATAACACTATGCAATATCATGTGTGTTTTTTTTGATTTACCAATGTTTATTTATGTTTTATAATGTTTTATTACCTATGACAAAGCTTGTTCTAAAATCTAAAGATCTAAAATCTAAAAAAGTATCCCAGTTCTGCAACTCAAAATCTTTTCATTCTAATGAAAAATTTCCAGTAGTCATGAAATGAAGTAAGAACTGGTATTATAACCACACTTACAAAACAGTCTTATTTATTTGATAGAAGAAACAATGGAAGGTAATAAATGTATGCAGCTACTTTTCTTTCCTAGTAATGTCTTATTTAATGAAGCAAAACTGAGAATAACATGCGTGCCAGACACATCCATTCCACTAATAATCCCCAGCTGTGTTCTCTATCTACACTTCTGGATTTAAGAATTCAGGAAAAAGCTACAGTATTCAGTCTCTAATGTCTATTGAAAGACATAAAAGATGCCTGCATAAGAAAGGCATTACTATATGAATACAAATTTTCTGTTTCATTTACCCTCTGTAGTCAGATAATTTTAGGGGGAAAAAAAAAAAAAAGATTTGCTTGAAAATAATCCCTGAAAGAGTGGAGTTAAACTATATTGCTAATCCCTTATGTCTGCCAGAGAGATTCAGTGTCTCACATACTGTCCTTAATACTGATTGATGTATGTGCAGGAACATATGAAAAACTGGCTTATACATTTCAGTCATATTGTTTCAAAAATCCACACTGATATTGGCCTTCTGATTTTATCCATTGTGAAAAATGTATACCATTAATAACTGCCTTTAAGAGGCACGTTGTAGATCCACTCAATGACTCAGTCTACTTTTACAGAATCTTTAGCAATGAGCTTGACTCAAAATTATACAATAATATATCTGTCAAACCCTGCTCTCAGGACAGTAGTAACTTCATCTAAACTTGCAGGTGACATATATGTGAGCCGGTCACAAAGAAAAATCAAAATGAAACAGGTACTAACACACTTAATCTGTTAGGGAAACTATCCCACTGAAAAGAGCTTCCTCAGTGTCTAACAGGCAAAATAGTCACTTAGAATGTTCAGTTTTCTGACTTTCAGCCAGAAGGCTTCTCAAATAATAATAAATAAATCTTTTTCACAGAGGACAGAAATGTTATGTATTTTTATATATTTTGAACATGACTGTATTCTAGATGGATTGTGTTTCTTCCTTTCCAAGAGATTCAGAAAGCTACAGAAGAAAAGGTCATTGTCAAAAAAAAATTTAATTGGAGTGTATATGGGAATAGTCCTGCTTTAGTTCATGAATAATTAATGTTAAGTCTTCCCCATTCAGTCTACATATTTTAAGACATGGGCCTTCTTCTCTGAGTCCCATACTGTGTTTCTATAAGCAGGTTAACATTTGTTCAGAGAAAGCTTTTGCAAATTTGTTTTCCTTGCCTATGAAACTTAATAATCCTTGAAAATTAACCTCTGCTTACAAAAGTTAGAGTTTTTTTGTGTATGGTCAGAAATATTAATTACAGAATTGTTCTTTATTTAGTTAAACATTAAATATAGAAATTACAGTAGATAATAGGACAGAAGCTGCAAATATTGTCCTTTATTCTAAAAAATTACAATCTCATTCTTATTCTGGGGATTTTTTAAGATTCTGTAGAATTCCCCAAATGAATGCGATCAAAATTTGTGGAAAAGAGAGAGAGAAAACTCTTTGAAAATGATTTTTATTTGCTGCTTGCTAAAAGTGACCATTTATATATGTTCATTAATATTATTATAAATTATATAATTATAATTTATATTATTAATAGTATTGTTTTTAAAAAGTCTTAAGGTTTGGCAAGATAAAAAAAATAAGAGTTCATATTTATTTAAATAGCATTAAGAGTTCATTTATCTGGAGTTAATTCTTTATTTGCCAGTTATCTTCATGCAGTTTTCCACACAGAAAGGTATAATTCTTCAAAGAGACCATATGTAAACTCACAGCAGCACTTCAGTGGAACACATACAGGAGAGAAAACAAAGATCAGTTGAACTAGTTTTATTGAAGGACATTAGAACATTATTATTCCTTAAGATATGAACAAAATATTTATCAACAGCCTCAAAAGTGATCTTTTTGTATTTACAAACTGCATTGCACTCCTGAAACTCTAATTACACAGTCACATTATTTTCTATTTCAGATGATTGTGATTATAATGCTGAATTAAAAATCATCTCAAATATTCTGAAACTACTATTCTGGTCAGAGACTTGAGAATAAGAAAAGCAAATAATGAAAGTTAGAATTTTTATTTGACTTCCCTAAGTGTTGAATACTTCCCTACCAGCTAGAAGGCTCTAGCAGTAGGCGAACAATATATTTCACAGAATCTACTGTAGCCATATTAGTCAGTAAATACATGAATAAAAGTATTGAATAAACATTAGAAAGAGAAAAGAATAATTGTACCTGGAGGTAACTCTTGATTGCTTCAGCAAGCAAACCATTCTAGGCCATTTGAAAAAAAAAATTCTCCTAAAGGAAAAAAAATCCTATAAAGAAGTCATATAAATTCTTAAAGAATAAGAGAAGAAGAAATCATGCAATAAATGAAAAAACACTTTAAAGGTACTGGAATGCAAGGCTACTGTCTGTTACATGAAATAGTGTTCAAATATCTTCTTAAACTATATGAACCACATATTTGTTCTCCAGTAGGTAAAACTATGGACCCAACTTTAAAAGTATAAATCTCATATAAAACTCCATGTTTAATGACTCTTTTTTTACTTAAAATTACTGGAAGATTACCAGCCAGTTGCAGATGGATCACCTGCTCTACACTCTGACAAGGATATGGATTGCGCACTTAATTTTCTTTATTTTCTACTGCTTTGTCCTTTTGTACATTGCAATGATTTTTCTATCACTTACTTAGAGATCTATCATCAGAAGTGACTAAAGTTCAGCTGTGCAAAATATCTCTGATCAATAAATTAGAGAGATATAACTTTAATAAATACATAGATACTCAATGTTGTGAGTTTGCGAAAATAATATATGGTATATTCACAGAATCACAGAGTATTATTGTGCTTGATATACATGTACCAATACATATATATGGTATATATACACATATATTGGTACCACTATATATATTGGTATATATTTATTTATACCAATATATATATAATTGAAGAGCTCTGGAGGTCTTCAAAACCCACCTGGATGCCATCCTGTGCCACATGCTCTAGGTGTGCCTGCTTGAGTGGGAAGGTTGGACTAGATGATCTCTAGAGGTCCCTTCCACAGAATCTCAAGATTCTGTGATAATGTGATATAAATGTACATACACAACATTTTGTTTACTAGTTTAAAATATTAGATTTAGCTTGCTTCAGCTTAATTTGGTAAAGATATTTGTTCAAAAATTAAAGATATTATTCTTTGTAAGGAGAATTCCAAATATTTTTATCACAAAGAATTATTGCCATTTTCCAAATAGTTATTACTTTGTTTATGTAGATCTTTTATTATGTTATTGAAGAGAGTTTCAGACCATTTACAAGTACATTCATTAGCATTAATGCAAAACTTTATACTTTGTCTTTTGTCAGAGGTAAGCTTTTGCAAAACAAGGTAAATTAAATGTATCTCTTAGAAAGAGAAAGAATGAAAATGACAGTGGGATGTGGTAGCAAGAAAAGATAAAACATAAACTGTTCCTGCAGGATCATATGGGAGATATAAATCATGTAGACAATAGAAAAGCTAAATAATTTCTGAATATTTTGTTCTTGGAAGACTTCACATACTCTAAGTATTCTTTTTCTTAAAAGCAAATGTGTCCACTAAAAGGCTTAAAAGACTACTGACACTGATGTCTATTTTTTTTCTTCTTTTTTCTTTTTCTTTTTTTTTTAAGCAGCTGATTGACACGGGCTTTAAGAAAATTGTACTTGCACATCACATTAATTATGTTATTACTGGAGGCAAGATAGCTCTGGCAGAGCTGTCCCAGATCTCCTCACCTCTGGAGGCAGGAACAACCGTTAAAACATCATTTCTGTCAAAAAACATACACTGTCACTTATTAAATTCTTCTAATTACAAAGAAAGCTGACAAACTGCATGTAATATCAATATATCATATTAGAAATCAGATAATGTTGGAGGATTTTTTTTTGCTTACAGTTTTACTTGGATAATTTAGTGATTGAGAAAGCAGTAGTAGGTGAGAAGTAATGGTGTCTTCTAGTCACCATCAAATATATCACTACTTTACATCTGAGTAATAACCTTGGGATATTATATGAAATCTTTCTTAATTTTCTTTAGGGTCTTACAACATTATATAAGCCTTTTTAAAAAAAGATGAAAGCTACCTTCTTTACTGCATGAGTTTTGTAGCCAAAAGTTTTACAGGCAAGAAAGAGCATTTCTTTTAATCATTTCTTTAAAATATATTCTTCAAATTTGGAAAAGAAAGATAAAAGCTTCTGTTTGAGACAAATACATGTTTTCTTATAAATGTACCTAACATCTGTAATTGCATTTAAATCTCTGTTTTACTCTTTACTGAAAATGATGAGAAAATAAAAGAGGAGTGGAGGGGAAATTTTCTTCCTATTTATTTGTTTGTTCCCATTCCCTTTTTATTACTATTGTCATTTTAATGAAATATTGAACCAATTAATTCTGAAATAAAGTTTCATAAGCCTCTGTAATCTTTGCTCACTGAACATCTAGATTTGCTCTGTTCATAACAGCCCACTATCAGGATTTACACTGACACACAGGGTTATGTGAAGTTGCATGCTGGATTTGGGAGATGGAGGTGAAGGATTGTCTCTTTAAGTACAGACATGTCTGACAGATCATCAAAATGATCCCTGCTCTAGGTCCAGCAGCGGTAACAGGAGACAGCCTCTAAGCAGGGCAACCTTCCCATTCTCCTCATGCTGCCCCAGAACCAATAACTGCTACAAAGTGCAATCTCAACTGCTTCTTTTACAGAATATATGTTGTCCATGAATTTGTCTAATGATTTTTTTGCATTGGTTGATCTATTGTAGGAAACAAAATCCAGAATTTCACCACTCCCTATGCAGATTTTTTTATCTGTTTACCTACTTAACTCCTTCAATTTTCAAGATATGACCCTAATTAGAGTATTGAGGAATTTCAAGAAAGACTATTCTCTTTACACTTCTCTATCCAACTTCACAATTTTGTAAAGTTTCGTCATATCCCTTTCCATATCATACTATTAAAATGCAGAAAAGTCACAGATCTCTATCTCTTCCTCTAGCCTCAGTGGGATCCACAAATTGAAGTAAAAGAGTGAAAAGTCCGCTCAGACAAGGCCTGATGTTGTGCCATAGAAAAGAGTCAACAGATACTTTTTTAAACTTTTCTAAGGGGGATTTTGCTTTAACTTTGGGGATGTAATTTCAAATGATGTTTCTAGGAATGATGTTTTTAAGAAGATGAGGAGGAAGATTATGCAGCTTGTTTGTACTTATGTGTGACCTAGCAAAGTTATATGTGGGTACTGTTGAAGACAGCACCTTCTCTATGGCAATCCACACAACCAGTCATGTTCATGTGCCTGATATGTGTGTATGTGTGTATGTGTGTGTGTGTGTGTGTGTGTGTGTGTGTGTGTGTGTGAAGTCCCTGACCTCAAACTTGGCTCAATCTGCAAATGAGAGAAGCAGCTGTGTCCGTCTGAGAAGGATATAGAGATCCTCCAGTCTCCAAGTGTATGGGGCTGGGCTCCAACAGCTAGGAAGGAGGGATCCCTCTGTCCCAGAGGCCACTGGAAGCAAAGGCTCCTTTTAGCCCTAAATGGGCTAAAGACAGCAATCTCATTCTTATCAGCTTGTTCTCCATATAGATCTATTAGTCTCATATTCTTGGCTGCCGTGTGTCCCCAGTTCAGTTGGAAGGAGAAAGGGTATCAAATCTTGTCCTAAACCCTTTCCTAGACTATCATGTAGGTGGGTGACTTGTAAATATCTCAGAAAGTAGGAAAAGAGCATTTTTGTCTTCTCAGGGTAAGGGGGTTTAGATCCTCTAATCTTCCATGTCTTCAGCTATTCTAGTAACCAACAGTTTATTAAAGGCTGGCAGAGGAAAGCACAGAGGACTCCTTACCAGAAGTGCCTTTACTGTGCCTTTATGCAGATTTCTGAGGTGAGGAAAGTGCTTCCCTTGTAAGTCTGACTTTATGTCCTTATATATAAAGGATATTTTACATTCTGCATTTTTTCTGAGTTTTCAGATTGAGTTAATAAGGGACAGAATAAGCAGACCCTGACACGTCTCAACTTTACCCCAAGTCACATGACCATCCCCAGTGGGATTGACAGAGATACATTTTACTCAGTTTTCCATGTTTCTTCTGGGCTGCCATTGCAAATTACTGTGAGAACGAGCACTTCCAGATTACAGTTTGTCTTATCCTAATGTAAATGAATGAAACAGTTTTGATAAATTATGATGTAAAATCTTAAACTGCTCATTACTTACTGCAAGTCACAAAGGGAGTGTATAATGACCATCTTAGATTTTAATAACTAATGTTAGAATAGATGAATCTCCTAAGTCCTAGAATGTATCTGTTGCTGCATTTGGCTTTTAAGAAATACTGGCATATTTTCTTCTGGTAAGAAATATTGACATATTTTCTTATGGCATTCTGATGGCAAGATTTGTTGAAAGCATCTTTCCAATTATATACATGTATGTGTGTGTATGTGTATAATGTGTGGGTGTATTAATTAGTCATATCAAAGCTACATTTTTAGTGAGAAAATACATTTTACTATATTTCATGTACTAACTGAGTATAACTAAGCTCTTCAGGAAACATTTAGAAATTATGTAAGTTAAGCCTTTAATAAGAGAAATCTCGGACAATGAATTCCTTTTGGCTTTATCATTCAAACAAAACCTTCTGTTCCAAATTAAACCATCATTCATCAGTATTAATTTGGTCATAACTGCACTCAAAAATACACTAGAACATCAAAAAGGCTATTGGTCTTTCTGAAAGCACTGATTAAAGCTGCTGGTGGCCAAAAGAAGGAAGCTTCATTTAAGAAGTTAAGAATGCATTCTTTAGTCTGTCCATTTGTGATATTTCTACGCTCTTTCTTCCCTCATTACCAAGGTATCAGACTGCTTCAAATCTTCAATGCATTCAAAGTGGCAGTGAGGTAGGAAACTGAGAGGAGCAATTACAGGAAGTTGAGAGTGCTGTGTTAAAGGTATGTAGGCAGATAAAGATGAAAGTAACTGCCTGCTAGGATTTTGGAAATGACTTACGGGGCAGAATTACAGAGGGTCTTTGTGTTTGAGAGACTGGATATCTAGCTGTTATTTTAGGTACTGCTGTCCAAGAGCCAAAAGCAACTTGAAAGCACTTCATTTTTATTGCAGTTTTTAAAGTAGATGCTACTTCTTTTATCTTTCATTCTCTTTCTCTTTTCTGCTCTGCTTTTGTCTTCCCTTGCCTTACCTTTCTGAAAGAGCCATGTAACTCCTCTCCTTAGTTCCTACCATAACCATCACTTCCTATACTCCAGCCCCTTGCCTTTTCAGCAGTGGCAGCAGCATAAAATGGCTTTGTAAAGTCTTATACAAAATAATTGCCAGAGCCAACTTTGGTGCTGACACTATTAGTCTATTCCCTAGGGAAGCTGCTTCCCCTGTATATGCCTGAGCTAGTCTGACATTGAGGAGCTCACAGCAATCTCATTTCTTAGTGGTCATGATGTTTCTCAGATTAAATATTCTGCACCAGACACTGATAGAGGTCTTGAATTGTCAGAACTTTGGCTAGATCATTCCACATTTTAGTTACACTTTCCCTTTATGTTGATATACTTTTTTCAGGGAACTGCTGCTACATACCAAAAAGACATCTCTAAACTTATAATTGCTTATAAAGACTAAAAATTTTATTCAAATACAGCTATTCAAATCACATCAAGATAACAAAATGTGAGTTTGTTGTGGATTATTTAATGTATTTCACTCCATCTCATAATTATTTTTGCTATTCTAATCACTTTTTTCTTCTTTCCTTATTTTAGCTGAATTTTCTTTTTTTTTTTCTTTTTAACCTCACCTGAATGTTTGGAAGTGGATGGTGATTGATAATGACTTATTTTAAGTAATAACTAAAGTAGCAATGTTTGTGTGAATTCTCTGTTCAACTCCTAGTGCTTGTGAATCAAATAAATGATCATACTTACGAAATTAGTTTTAAGAAAATTAAAGATTGCTTCTAAAAGGTCAAATGCATTCTTAAATCCCATGAGTTAGGAATGACTAATCAGTATGTCTGGTTGAAAATTCTCTAGTAAAAGCCTGTACAAATATAATAAATACTATATTACAAATGTTATTTTTTGCAACAATTTGCAAAACCATTGAAAGAAAATAAAATTAATTTACATTTTATGTATGACCTTATATTATGGGATTAAAAATACCCAGTGAAAAATCCTGATTGACACATAAGTTTTTTCTAGTTATGGATTACACATACCAAAATAGACATACCTTGAAGTGTAAAATAAGATCAAAAATCAAATGTTCCATATTAAGGAAGTGTTTTTTTCAAGCTTTCTGTGCAACATTGATTTTTGGATTATATGTATGTATTTTAGAACTGATTAGGCAATTCTGTTCTGTGAAAAAGAATGAAAATTTTACTTTACAGTAAAGTAGAACCTGGTTGATTCAGGATAGTCTACAGTTAAGAAAAGAGTCTGTAAAATTTATCATTAGCAATTTTCCATCGTGTCATATCATCACTGTGTCGTGTTAATATTTGCTATGGTAATAGAATAAAAAGTCTCATACCATTACTGACTATCAAGTCATATTAAAGAATGCTAGCCAACTTAACATGGGGCAAGAGTAATGGGACATGATAGAAAGTTGCTGTTTTGATAAAACTTTCATATCACATTAGCCCAAGAATGTCACGGCTTCATGTTCTGTTCTTATTCAACGCTGACATTCAGTATTTGTCTTTACTACATTTTCAGGAGGAAAACTAGGACTGTAAACTAGCAAGAAATCATTCATCTAGTTTATCATATTCTATAAACTCACAAACATAAGAAATTAAAGTTGCAAATTCCAGTCGTACCAAACTTAATTTTTGATGTTTGACAATAGAGGTAGTTTGACAACTGAAGTAGCAGTACTGTGAAACTAAAGATCATTTTTCTTAGCAAAGGCGCAATTGTATTTCAGAACTGATTTTTCAGAAGTCTAATGTGATGCAATAGGCCCAGAGGAAATATTTCAGAGGGATATATTTTAAGGAAGATTAAATTTTAAGTATGCCCCCATTTTTGAGGCATGTGTATTAAGCCAAAATGTACCAATTTAAATGCATCCTTAGATACCCTTAGATTAGCATGTAAATCATCTAGGGGCTGTGATAACTTCCATGATCATACTACTGTAAACTTTGAATACAATAATTCTTTGATAAGAACTTAAATTTGTGCTAAGCTAAGAATTCTAAGAGTTCTATTTTGTTTGCTATGTTCAATGTGTTGTAACAAGCAAAAAGGAAACACATCTTATTTGTAAAGCCAAGATTTAATATAACTGGAATTCTAATAGACATTATTAGTTAGGTTTAATTATTTTTAAAACAGTATTATAATGTAAAAAAAAAAATAGAAACAAAATCAATTGTGCTGAGAAATGGAAGGTATTACAGTGATATATTCCAAGTAAGACTCTCCTAGTTGTGTAATGCTTGAAGAGTTACATTTGTTCCTTTAGCATTTTAGATGATAGAGTTGTTTCATTAAGCCATATCTGCTCTATAGATCCAAGATATCACAAATAGTAAATGAATAGGCTATATTGTCCCAGGACAACATAGATGCAGTTGTACTTACTACTGCTACTGCTGTTGCTAATACATTTCTAAGATATACTGATTGCAATATTGTAGTTACTGGTATGCATACCTATCATTTTTATTGTTATTTTTTGTTCTTTCTTGGATGCTTCTTTTACTCCATCTTTCTTCAGCAAAAGATACATTTTAGCTCTTTCAAATGATCTTTCCGAGCGTTATCAGTTATCAGCTTACGGCAGTCTCCCATGTCTCTAACATATACATTTTTCACTTAAAATATTTTACATTAACACATACCCATTTAGCTATTGTTATGTATATTGTATATTGTAAATATATTTTTTAAAGCTGTTTTTTTCATCTTGTGCATAGATTATCTAGAGTCTTATGGAAAAAAAGAGAGCAAAATTGAACCTCTTCCTACTTTTTTCCGTAGGAATCAGTAAAGGCGAATGTCGTATGCATTTCTGTATAAGTGTAAGAGAAGAATGGAGAGGTGAATGTATTTGGATAATTAATAAATTATTTAAAAAACTGTAATCAATAATGCCTTTACCCGTATTATCTGTGTACCTGTAGGTGCTTACCACTTCACACAGTTGCTATTGCAATGTTATGAAATGTAAGTTAATTTTCCTTAGTTAAGAGCTCATAAAACCATGCAACTTACTGTTTAATTTCTTGTCATGTTCTTCCTCAAGCAATCACCTCATTAAGACTATTGCTGCTGTTTATAATCATAAAGTCATTCTTAATTCAAAATTTTCTTTTAAAGCTGTCACTGCATAATCTTTGAAACATTTCTCATCTCTCACATTGATTATTGTGGTAGATGGTAGAACTGAGATGAGCAGTTTTGTTATTTCCCTGTTGGATTTGAGCTCTTCTTCTGTTTATTTTGTTTTTGGCAGCTGCTTATTTGATGTCTTTAAATATCCTTCTTCAAGCATTTGCTGCTTACCAGGGTGTGAACCAGTTCTGGGACTGCCTATCATAATTTGCCTGTGCTAAGTGAATGATGAGTGAATAGATGGAACGAAGTGCTGTTTGACTTCAGATTATAGCTGCTTACACTTTTTTTTTTTTTTTTTTTGGTATTATTTACGTATCTGCTATAGAAAGGAAGCAAGGAATATAAAATTTAAAAAAAGTTTTTCTTACTGTTTCTTCCCAAGCCATTTGCCCAGTTTCAGCATTGGTCACTGCTTACTTGCTTCAGGAAGCAAAATATATCCATTAACAGTAGCATACAGCTTTTTAAAATATTAATTGTCCTTTATATATAAAAAAGCTTCAGTGTGAACCATGAAGGTAAAGGGTGAAGTTGACTCTTCAGGTGAAGAGACTGATCTCTAAATTAAAGGTGTTACTTGCCACAGTTTTCATGCAGAAACCTGTTTTCTGTAGTTCTAAATTGTACCTGTGTCATATTTTGTTGTTGATTGATAAGTTTCTCAAATAGGTTTCTCAAATAGGCTTGCCTGCATGTAAGCAATCAAGCATGTTTCTTCATTCTTCAAAGTATTTAATGAATTTGGTTTTATTTTTCACTGTCATTCAAGCAAATATCAGCTCCCTCGGCCATTCACACACACAGAATCACAGAATCTATAAGGTTGGAAGGGACCTCTAGAGATCATCTAGTCCAACCTTCCTGCTCCAGCAGG
>JAUBOD010000140.1:653890-681057 GCA_032353885.1 Nothura maculosa
TTATACATGTTAATAAGGTCCCCTCTTAGTCTTCTCTTCTCTAAGCTGAACAGGCCCAGCTCACGCAGTCTCTCCTCATACGAGAGATGCTCCAGTCTATTAATCATCTTTGTTGCTCTCTGCTGGACCCTCTCTAGAAGCTCCACATCCTCCTTATACTGGGGGGCCCAGAACTGCACACAGTACTTTAGGTGTGGCCTCACCAGAGCTGAGTAGAGAATTGTTTATTCTTAATCTCAGTTTGACTAAAACTGACAGATTTTTATAGCTTTTACAGTTAAAGCAATTTTAACTAACTAACTAATCAAAGATAAAAACTAATCAGAGATAAACTAAAGATTAGATAGATCAAAGATAAAAAAAAAATGCAGATGAAAGGGACATAGAGAAGTCATCTAATCCAAGCTCCTGTTCAAAATAAGTCTATCTTGAAATTTACATCAGGACCTAGTCCAATTTAATTTTGAAAAGTTTCAAAGATTCAACATACTTTCTAGGCATTCCCCCCCTCCTCCTCCAGTATTTAAACAGTAGCACTGCGAAGAGTATTTTTTGAACTTGCCTTTTTGCAAATTGGATCCTTTATTTCTTGTCCTCTCTGCAGTAGATTTCTGAAAAAAAACTCTGGCACTGCCTTCTGCATAAGCTCCTTAAGAGATGTAGTGAAATAGAATAGATTCTCCCTTGGATTTTCCTTTTACAGGGTAAACAAACCTCATTTACTCACATTCTGTGTGTAAAACTTCTGTGCTTCGATCTTCTTCTAGACAATTTATTAACCCTCTGCTGCAATCTCCAGTTTGCTGAAATCTCTTTTATACTAGGGACCCAAAATCAGAGGCACTCAGTGCAGATGCAGCCTCACCAGAGCTGAGTAAGATATTGTAGTAATCAGTTCCCTGTATATGCTGACTTTGCCCTAGCTAAAGCAGCCCAATAAGCAGTCAGCCCTCAGGGCGCTTGAGTCTTTTCCAGCTGGCAGCCCCAGGTCCTTTTCTGCAGAGCTGCTTTCTAGCCAAGCAGACATTCGTTTATGCTGAAGCATAGCTTCTTTTGTCTCGTGTGCATTGTGCAAGAATTTGTCTTTGCTGAATTTTGTAAGGAATTGTTGGCCCATTCTTGCAACCTGACAAGGCAGGCCTTCCCTCCAGTCCATCAGCCTTTTTCCCTTAGTTTGCAGAGCATGTTTATGTCCATTGCCTAAGGCATGAATGAAAACATAAAAGAACTTCAGTCTCTACACTGTCTCTTGAGGAACTCCTAACAAGTTATGAGGCAGACTCTGCACTGTTGACCCCTACCTTTCAAGACTGATGATCCAAACAGTTTTCCACACAACTTGCAATTTACCCACTTAGTCCATATCATTAACATTAGTACAGTAGATCCTGAGAAGTGTTGCAGGAGGAGGAAGACTGTACACTCAGGACTGTAATGCACAGTATCTTAGTTCCCTATCAGTTCCTTCAAGCTGAAGTGTTCTGAAAACTGCATTTTTTTTTCTGCTAGTTGCTTTCCTCACTTTTCACAGGATCTTAATATCCTGCCCATCATCTATTGTGTACCCAGCTGCCATAGGTATCAGATCAGGAAGAGCTCATCCTTTTATATGTTCATCCAACCTCTGTATCAAAAACGTGTCTAAACAGAATGACATTTGAGAAATTTCCTGGTTTGTTTGTGCCCTGCCAAGTCACCCTCCCAGCAGATGTCATGGATGCTGAAGTCATCCTGAAAACCAAGGTGGGCAACTGTAAAACTTCTTCTTCAAAACAAGAAGTTTTGGTTCATCTCCTTTTCCATGAGTGGGCTGTCTGTGGCAGACGACATCCCTCATTCTGCTATCTTATTAGCTAATCCTGACACAAAACTCCCGGAACATCTGTTGACTATTTCATGAATTTGAACTGTTTTTTTTTAATGTACAGTACATTCCTGCCTTCCTTGGCAACCTTTCCTAAAAGCCCTGTATCTACCCATTGAAGATCTCATGCATTAGAGATGCATGACTGGACAAAGATCCATTTGCATCTCTAATGCTGAGATTGCATGCAGATTCACAGTTCCTCTGTTTATTTCACAGCATTCTTGCTTTGAACCAGCACTTTATTCAGGTTATCCAGCTATCTCAGGAGTGTGAGAGTCTTCCCCATTTCTCTGAAGCATGTGAATTTCTCTCTTAATCTACCTATCCCAAAAGTTCAATATTCCCCCTTCTACATACCAGCAAAATCTGGACTGATTTCTTTTTTACTGTATTTTGTGTGTGATGGCATATATGCATGAAAGTGTGTGAATGCATGAAAATGTTTGAATGAATATGTGAATGAATCTGTGAATAAAAAGGGATGTTCTCACATAAAAGAGAAAAGTAATTTTAATCCAAATTTTACTTGAAATACTGGCAATAGACAGATGACTGCATTGCGTATTTTCTGTGTTAAGAAATCTGTGTGTCCCAATTCGCTAGAGCAGTCATCATAGAAATAAAAGACTTGGGAACCATAGGTTTGCTATGTTGCTGTAATAGATTCTTATTAGCCCTTGGTGTGTTGGTGTCAATGTGAGTAATAAATAGTTGTAACTAAAATTAAAATATTAGAAAAGGTGTGAAAAATGAAAATGGACACAAACATGGTTAAACACCTAACTAATACGTACTAAACAGCCTAAACTGTAAACAGTTAGAAAGGAATTGTAGTAGTGAAGTTAGTTAAAAGTTCACTAGAACCACACTATTCATACGGCATGCTATTCCTGTTCCTATTTCCTGCTGTAGAAGAAAATAATGTAGTCTGTTCTTCAGATAGCCTAGACTGAAAATGATGTTGCAGCTATTTTTTAAAAAGAACACTGTGAAAATGCTTAAGTAAATATATTTTTTTCCTTCTCTATGGATTGCCTCACAGGATAGAAGGGAATATTAAGTGATCCAAAGACCAAGCAAACTGAAGCTTTTCAAATGCATTTTGGAGATATGAGTACCACAGCTGAATATGGCAATTTTTTTATTTTTTTTTTAAAGACTGGATGGAGTGTGATGGCTTTACCATTGAACCCAATCAGAATAGACTTTGAACATTACAATATGAATGTATTCATGAAAATCAATGACTGAACTCTAAACTAAGATTTATTTCACACTGTGTCTAGCACAGTCTCTATTGTCTTTAGACAATATCTAAAACTTGATCTCTATTTGACAAGAGACAAAAATAATTTCTATTTTGTTTTCAGTTAGTTAAGAGATAACTTTGAAATTTGAATCAAAGAGAATTTAAAAATTTATGTTGCTCTCTTTATCATGCTTAGTCATTAAACTATTAAAATGTAGTGGATTTGTAGCATCCATATGTGTATGGATATCGATACACATGTCCCTCCATGTGTGCAGCACCCATATAAAAGAAGCATCTCTACCATTAAAGAAGCTCCAGCAATTATACACATCTGAATTCTCATAGCCCTTTTAACCTGCAAGAGACTGAAGTATAAAAATAGTAAGTCAGCAGATAGCTTGCTTTAAAAGCTACCTAAATTATATCTCAGTGGTTCTACAAATAATTATGCTTCACTAGTGAAATATAAAACATACTACAAAATCAGAAGCAGTTTATGGCATTGTTTATGCCCTTTGGATCATCCAGATCGTACAGAAATGAAATAATGTAAATATACAGAACAGCTCTGGTGGCACCGATCTGATTAACATGTATAAGTTCATGAAGGGAGAATGTAGGGAGGAAGGGGCCAAGCTCTTCTCAGTGGTGGCCAGTGACAGGACAAGAGGAAATGGGTATAAGTTGAAACACAGGAAGTTTCATCTCCAGGTGAGGAAGAACTTTACTGTGAGGGTGACAGAGCACTGGAACAGGCTGCCTAGGGAGGTTGTGAAGTCTCCTTCCCTGCAGGTCTTCAAAACTCGCTTGGATGTCCCCTTGTGCCACATGCTCTAGGTGTCTTGAGCAGGAAGGTTGGACTAGATGATCTTTAGAGGTCCCTTCCAACCTTGAACATTCTGTGATTCTGTGATAAGGAAAAAAATCACAGTTGTTCCCACCAGAGTACAAATGTACTTTCCTCATTCAGTTTGCTTTTAAAGTAATATAGTTTCACTTACTTTGTTTGAGTAATTTTACTTTACTTCTGTAAATTTATATGAGAGAGGTCATTTAGGGCTCTTACATTTATTTTGTGTACAAATTATTTCCAATTGCAAAAAGGGCTGCAAATTAATACTTTCTATCAATGCCAGTGTCTCATAGAATCATAAAATCACAGAATCTTCAAGGTTGGAAGGCATCTCATCTTTGATATGAGATGATCTTTTCTTTGAGATGAGACCTACTCATCTTTGTAGCTCTCCACTCGACTCTCTCTAGAAGCTCCATGTCCCTCTTATACTGGGGAGCCCAGAACTGCACACAGTATCATGTTGTAAATAATCTTGCCATTTTAAAACCTCCAGGCAGTACAAAAGTATAGAAACCACCTATAACCTGTGAATATTGGAAGAATTAAAATGAAATCCAGCTATGTAATTTTGAGAGAAAAAGAGAAAGGAAAAAGAACTAAATAGACTAATAATTTTATTCATAGTTGCAAAGCACACTAGTTTGTTAGTGGATATTGATGTTTGCTACCTTGAATTCAGCTTGGAGAAGATGTCTTCCCTAAAATCACATTAATAACACCATTGATATGCACCAGAGTAATGAGGGCTAAATGATAAGTTGTCAGGTTGAGTACAGAATGGTTAGAAGAAAAAGTCATGCTCAGCTTGAGTGAGCAGATTACAGCTACTAAACAAACAGGCTTAATCTATTTGTAAAATAACTAGATTTTTTTTTTGAAGTGGGGGCAGTGTGTATGTTTGTTGCATAACAGAACACCTCTGACAACTTTCAGCCTGATCTGCTGTCAGGTCTAGCTGATTAATTTCAGTCAGCCTAAAATGATTCTTTATCTCACTGGCAAAATGGACTTCAGTCCAAATCTAACAATTAGGCAACTGAGATACCTTTGTTTTATTTTCTAGTCAAGAAATCTATGCTTTAAATAAGAAATTTGTCTGAAAAAAAAGCCTTAGAATTTGTTCATATATGAAAATACTTTTTACCAATATATTTTATCAAAGAAAAAAAGGAAATTCTGCTGAAATTTTGCTGACCACTTCCGTTTAAAAATTGTTTTGACTGTTTTGAAAATAAATAAGAAGTAGAACACAATCACGCAAAACCCTTTTTCTAATCAACATTTCTAGTTCCTACTTTTACAGAGAAGAAACGCTGTAGACATCCTTGAAGCTGACTTATTTTGAGATGTCTTTGCATGAGTCTTTCAAAGCAGGCAGGACAGTGTGAGAAAGACAGTGAAGAAATGTGTAGAATTAGTAAAAATCTTATTCTAGAAAAGCTTTTCAGTAACCCAGTGTCCTTAGTTGTTCCAGTGATGTCAGTCTGCTTTTTTTCTTCTGGTGCAACAGCTTTAGGGTTAGACATGAATCATCTACTTTATATCTGGTGCTGTAGCACCTTGCTCAAATTTCACTCAAATAGGTGGAAAACTACTAAGTAATGACTCTAAGATATATCTGTAATAAAGGAGTAAAAAATACTAGACACGCAACAGTAAATTATTCTGAAAAGTCAGTGAAAGTCTGGGACTAGGGGTTTGAGGAATGCAAGAGGAAACTCACTATTGTGCTCCTTCCCTCATTTTATCTCTCCATCACAATTTATCCCACACTGGTTTTTTGGAAAACTCTCATTGCTCTATTGGCAAACTGGGCTTCAAGGGTCATGTCTTACCATATTCCAAAAATATCCCAAAAGTGTGCAAAAGTTGCAAACTTTTGATCAAGTAGACTTCACAGAAATTATAGTATGAAAAATACAGTTACCTGACCTTTCTTTGTAGTTCTTTCTCATCAAATAATCCTGTAATAAAAAAAAAAGAAAATGAATGGCCAGTTAGGATGGCATTGGGACTGAGATCTTATCCCTACAATGACATTATCTTACTTTTTTTTGCTTGTTTGTATTATGTCTCTGTGACAAGTTGCCCATCTAGCAAAGCAAGAGAGTTGTTACTTAAGACACTCATCACCATAGAAAGACCAGGCTAAACAGCTAGAGTATTTATAAGGAACAAAGGGTCAATTTTTCTGCTGACTTAGCATGCCCGGCTGCTGCATGTTGACTTCCAAAATGCTCATCCTCATACATTTTTTTGCATTATTGATAGATGATTGTGATGTAAAATTGAGGAGAAGCAATATCAAATGACCTAATTTGTCAATTATTTGTTACTGTGGCATACCCTTGACAGCAGAGCTGGGAATATATGCGTCTAATATAGGGAGTATAGGAGCCCCAAACACTAAGTTATTCTCTTTATTGGAATTCACTCAGAGCCATCACAACGGTAATCCATAACACACAATGTGTTACTGGTGAAATCCATGCCTGGAGGCTGCATCAATGGCTTGTTACATGAGCCTTCAGTGTTCACTCACCCTCATAGTGTAAAAATGAGAACTGCAGGGTGAATCCTAATAGCTCTTGTCAGGCCTCTAAGGATGAGTGTTTTTCTGACTGCATTGGCTTCTCATTTATCCTTGCTATCACCACCTATTCATCTCCCTTTTGGCTTTGAAGGTGAAATCTCCGATTCTCCTTCATCAGATCTGACAGCAGCACCAAAGATTTCTCTCCTGTGTTATAAAACTCCCCTTTCCAGAACATTAAAACATTACTTCTTCAGGAAAAAAAGAAAGTAAAACAGAACTGACTCTTTGTCTAGGAATACCATCAACATATTTTTCAAGGCCATGAGATATTTAATTCTCCATCTTTTTTTGCAAATTTGTCATGGTTTTAAGTGCTCACAACAATTTTTACTTTCTCTAGAAAATTTACAAGTGAAGAAAAATGAGTTTAAACTAATGGATTCTAATTTATTCAAAGCTACAGTAAATTTTTCATCACTAGATTTTTGTGTCTTTTTACAAAATTTAAACTTTAGATATTTTTTTAAAACTGTTCTGGCTTCTGTTTGAAGCAAGATCCTTTGGTTATTAAGGAGTATCTATGGTATAGGGGTTGTCAGACCGGATGATAAATGTGGTTGCCTTTTGACCTTTGAATCTATGAATCAATATATTCTGATAGGAACTGGTTATATTTATGGGACACATGCAGTCATTTATTTATAAGTAAATTTCTAACCTATGGGACATATAGAGTGGACCCTTACCAATCTCACATGCCATTCTGATTGACTAAGAATTGCTTGATGACTTGTTGTGTTGCTCTTAGAGATGGCTGTAATGAGCAATAATGACTTGAATTATACTTAATACATCCATCCTTTAAAGTACAGCCAAAGACTTAATTGTGTGATTAAAAAATCACACAATTAGAAAAGTTACTACTTCTTTTGCCAGCCTGTTCACCTCCTTACAACAATCACATATTCCACTGAGACAACAAAATTTTTTCACACACAGAATTCAGGAATGAATATTGAGTCCAAAAGCTTTAAAAGCTATTCCTATAGACAAAACAAAACAAAAGAAAAACAAAAAAACAAACAAATATATCCATGCACTACATAGTCAGAAGAGTAAAATGACAATTGTCTCTTTGAATTACTTGAGGGATACGTTTCTTCAAAAGATAAAGAGTAAAATGATCAATGTTGAATTAACTTGAAGAACTAATGTCCCCACTTACAGAATGATAACTTAACTATTATAAAATGAGAATGTGATGCTTCTAGACTGACAAATAGCAAAAGTATAGAGGACTGGGTTATCAATGATAAAATAGATTATTTGACGTTTAAATGAAAAATGGCATCTTGGAATATTACTAATTACACATAACTAATTCCAGTTCATGGTATTATCACATTCATTCAGTTAGAAATCCTACTTTTCCTTCATTTTCCCATCTGAATATTTATAATAAAAATATAATTAAAATGATATTTTAAAATTCTCTTGAATGACAGGAGTGTGGAGGTTAGACATGTAAAGACCTACAACAGTTTTTAAGCCATCTTACTCCTGAAGCTTTTTTTTTTTTTATTTGAAATGAACTTCTAAATGTTTATTGGAATATAGCATTCAAATTCTTTCTTCTCTTGGGAGGTTATTATGCCATCAGCAACCACTGCTTTGAAATAGCATCTTGTTTTTCAGATTTATTTTCCTTAATAATACTCCCTCAAATTTGTTTATAGTTGTAGATATTTGATTCTTCTTTGTCCTGAGTGTCAGATTAGAACTATGTTCCTCTTCTTTTGCCTTCTCTTGGCCAACCAAGACATATTTAGCCTGAGCTTCTTAAAGAATCTTTTGAATTATAAATGTCTCTATTAGCTTATCCTCGAGAGATTAATGGGATTTGAACTAGCATCCAAACTTCATTATCTATTTTTGAAACATTTCTTCCAGTATATCTAATTCATATTAAAATTTATCATTGGATCAGTTATATCTCAACATTTACTGTGGAACTGAAATGATATTTCATGAGAACTTGAAATATAATTATCTTCCTATTTATTTCCTCTCTATGACTATGTACTTTTGCATATACTTACCATAATTGGAAAATACACTTTTAGCTGATATGTGTCCACTCTAATGCTATGTAAAACTGTATGTCTGCTAGAAGCAATCTTAATTATTCCCATATAGAAGTAATTGTGTCAAGATATTTTGGAATATTTTCTCTCAAGCCAAAAGAATCATATCTATTTTACTAGATTAACCTCAATATTAATTTATTCACTTTTTTACCTCTCTTGATTGCTTTTCTCAAATAACATTTATCTTTATGCAGTTTGGTATCAGTTGCATATTGCTAACTGTATTCTGGTTTACATATTCACAAAGATGTTAAATATATCACAAAATCACAGAATGCTTAAGGTTGGAAGGGACCTCTAGAGATCATTTAGTCTAAGCTCCCTTGCTCAAGAAGGGACACCTAGAGCGCGTGGCACAGTCACATCCAGGCGATCTCCAAAGGAGATTCCGCAATCTCTCTGGGCAGCCTATTTCAGTGTTCTGTTACCCTAACAGTAAAGAAATGATATCCAAGTTTAATTTCAATCCTCCAGTCAGCTGTAAGTCATTCAGAATTTATTACCCATTACCACAAGGCCAAATGGGCAGATACTTAACTGTTCTCAACTTTTCATGATGGTTTCCCCATGAAGAGTTTTAATCCTCTCACAAAATGTTTTCCTATCATAGAAAGATGTGTATGAACGGAGGTCTTATCTCTTTTCTCATTTATGGTGCTTCAGCCTGAAAACCTTAGGTGCCTTATTCAGAAGGCAGCTATAATAGAATTCAGCTCCAGGATAAGACATCCACACATAGAATCTAAATGATAGCCAAGGTTCTATTTAAACTAATGGAAATCAAAGGTTCATCACAGATGCATAAATTTGGGCACCTACTGTCAGTAGGCGCTCACTACTGGTAGATCCAAAGCCCTGTAGGTGATTTTAATTTCAGGTGTAATCAGCTGATTGCCCAAATTTGAATGTATTTGAATGTGTAAAGAGTGTAAGGGAAAGGCCATAACTACTTCCCTCAATCTACAGGCTGTACATTCATCAAAAGAGTCCAGGATATCCAAAATGCTGTTTCTTCACTGCCATTGCACATTCATTTTGCTGCCCACAAGGACCTCCAAGTTTTTTCATCAGATTTCCTCTCCAGCCTGTCAGATCCAACCCCATATCACAGCCCTGGTTAGTGCACCCCCCATACAGGACTTTGCAATGTTCTTGAATATAACTGAAATCTTTTTGACCTTGTGCTATCTTCTTACTGGACTGGATTTCTGTGGGGTTTTTTTTGGGTTTTTTTTAAGAATTTATTTCTCAATACTTATTTCAGTACAGTATACTAATATTATATTTCAGTATAGTATACTAATTTCAGTGCTTTCATCTCTAAGATAAGAGCAATGTTTAAGGCTTAATTTGAGGAGTGATGTAATTTCCCAGAACACTACAGTACTTTATGTATCATATCCCATAAAAATAATTAAAAGTGAAATGCTGAGATTCTTTTGTGCTCATTAAGCTCATATTCTCTGTGTCACTGTTAGCTCTTCCTAAAGACCATTTATGACCTATAAATAGTGTATATGACAGAGGAAATGTTTAAAAGCTTTATTGCAAGTGCCTATTTCATTAATCCCTACAATCTTTTGTCAGTTTTGGGTGTCTGCCATACACCAGATTCTTAAAAATTTTTAAACTAATTAGCTGGAATGGAAACTCTTCATTTCTCAAGAGAGCATATTCTACAATTTAATAATTGTAGATCTCATTTTGAAGCATAGTATTATTGGTGGTGTACCAATAAATATCATAAGTTATTCCTGGAATTTCAAGTATATGGGCCCTGAAAAAAAACAGTTTGTACAGCCAGGTAAGTCACCTAATCATGTATCAAAATTGATATGAGTATGCTCCCTGACTTATGACTGATTCCTTTTTTCTTATCACCTTTCATTTCTATCCTCTGATTTTTGTGCATTTTGGCTTTGTATAATGTTTTCATTTAGGACAAAGATCCACAGTGCTATAGAAATACCTGAATAGAGTTCTTCTGGAAAAGAATCTACTTCTGTCAAAAATTTCTTCTGTAAGCAAGACAGGTACAGATAATATAAACATTATTTATTTCTCTTCTGCCAAATCAGACAGGCTCTTGCCTGCCAATAAGAATCCAGCTATGCTTGCAGCTATGCTTGTATGCTTGCATTTAATGGAAAAGGTCACCATCTATCAGAACAGGGAAAACCTCTTCTATCACTTTGGTGGATTTTTTTTTTTTTTGTGGATTGCAAGACATATAAACAGCTTGTTTTATCTTGCATTTGACATGACAGTCATCAGTTTCCTGTGCCTGCATCTTATTTCAGGAACTGCATCTTCCACGTACCATACAATATGATTCAATAACTAGAATAATACAAGTTAAAAAATGTCTCTCTGAATTTTCTTCCAGGGGAAAAGAATATCTAAAATAATTAAGCACACAAAAAGAAAAAAATATATATTCCACTGGTCAGAAGGAATTTCTCTTCTAATCTACAATACAATTGTAAAAAATCCTCTCTATTTTCTGCAGTGCGGCACTTTTATCAGATCATAAAGAAGCAGAACTGAGAAATATGGAATGCTATTAGCAACTTCACTTTCTTTCTTAGATTGCCAAGTTTTTTTTCTAGATACCTGATTTTTTTTTTTTAATTATAATTTTCTCGGTTTCTGGAGTGCAACTGATGGTAAAAACGTGGAGGATGACAGAAACAATTCCAAAGTCAGTACATGGTGGTGTGCAATTCAGGACTTCCAACAGAAACTCTGAAGTTATTATGTAAGATACCATTTCAACTTTACTTTTAAATAAGTACATTTAATTCATTTTTTTAAACAAGTATATGTTTACTGAAGCTAGGATAAGTTATCTAGAGAATTATTGGATAAACTGTCTGAGATAGGGTTTGTGAAATCTTTTGCTATTCTTGCCGTATACACATTGACTGACTGCTTCTACTGTGTTAGTGAAATTCGTAATAGGTTCGTATGAGAGAAGGTTATGAGAAAACCTACTGAGAGTTGCTTTGTTAATTTTGTAAAAGAATAAAGATTAAAAAAGAAATTGTAAATTCAAAATTAATAATTCAGGACCTGCAACTTCCATGTACCGTACAATATGATTCAATAACTAGAATAATGCAATATTTAAAACTTAAATAGACAACAGAAAACACTTTTTATGCAGGATTTAGTTACTATATTGCATGAGTCCAAATAATATAGAAGAATATGGCTTTGCATTCTGATTTTGCTTTATAGCAAAAATAACTGCTATAAGCTAGAACTATGCAATATTTCTGTATAAGGTAAAGCTTCACTTTAGGTTTCCTTTGCAGAATGCATGCACAAGGATGTTCCCTTAAACAAAATTTGCTATTTCAGAGCAGGACTATGACAAGCTATTTGGGCATAACACTAGAACTGTTATAATATTCAGTTATACAGATGGGCATAGGAGCAATGAAGGTTAAAATGTATTGAGTTTTTGCTAGCCTTTAAATAGATCACATGACTGGAAAGGCCTTGATCCTTGCCATATTCAAAATAGTTAATTGAGTGAGTTTTTCTGCAGGAATTGATGCTCCAGAAGTACACCAACAAATAAATAAACAGCTAAGTGAAAAAATTAGTTTATTTCTTCTTCTAGTGGAAAATGGAGAAAATCTGATTAGGATTACTGCTTCCTGCTTCAATACAGTGAAGCATTTAGTAAAAGACAAGAGTTTGCTACTGGAGTTATCATGGGCAAAAGTCCAGCACTCATCAATGAATCTACTATGATTTAAGAAATCACTATATAATTATAAGATCAACAGAGACGCAGGAATACATTTTGCATGAATGTTCTTAAGTGCTATATCTTCTTTTAATGAAAACCTTTTGAATCAAAAATTGCTAAAAGCTGAGTGACTGTACTTACATTAATTACTCTTAAATGATTTAGGGAAAAAAACCCACTATCATTAAAGCATAGGCTGGCTGTTTCAATGAGGTCTTATAATCATTCAGAGTGCACAGCACAGCTGATCACCATTATGAAGCTAACATTGACTTGTATGTGGTAGAGGATAAGAATGGCAAATATTTTATTAAACAAATATAAAATGTTTGCAGGGAATCAGGGAGTATAATGAAAATTTAGCTAAACACAGTTCTCTGCTCTCAGTGTTTTACAAAGAGCATCCCTTAGTTACTAATTGAATCTAAGGGCACAATGGACAGCAAGTCTGGCAGTAGTTGGCAGGTAAAAGCCTCTTTGGAATGTGGACTGCAAACTGCCCATGATGTTTGTTTTAACAGAGGCAATTAGTGAACCATAAATGTGGTGTAAGTAAGTCAGCTGTGCCAGCAGGAGCTGTGCAGACCAGCTTTTAGGATGTCAGTTGTAGAGACAAAATTGACAGTTTACATTTTCTGAAGGAGGACGCTGTTGAAAAGCCACAGATAGAGCCACAAAGGCACATCTGAACACCAGATGCTCTCTTCGAAGGAATAGTAGAGGTAACAATCGAGAATGTTACCAGAAAAGTAATGTGTCTCAGCAGCTCCTACAGCTATAGTAAGAAGTCTGATTTACCACGATCTGTCAGAGAAGAAGAAATCAGCAGTGCCTCAACATTGCACTGCCCCTAGGTAACTGTCTGCTTTGCTTGCTCCTGCATTCTACATCAACTTAAGTGACTTTAACATAGAGCCTCTGTGGACAATAGCCAGCTAAGACATACATACATCCTCCAGTGAAAGAGTGTGAAACCCCATAAAACTGAATCTGCAAAAAAAGAACAATGTAAAAGAGGCTATTAAAAGCCACTGTTTCAATATTTTATAGGAAACATCAACATCTGTTTAAAAGCATGCATGACAGATACAATTAAACTATGTTTTGGAAATGAAGATCCAGAGTTGCAATGTGTGCAGCCTGGTTTCCAGTGTGATAACAGTATAAGCTGTTCTAAAACCAGCTGCCTGAGATTTAATTATTGAAGAAAGCTACAAAGAGGAGGGTTTTTTAACGGATGATACACACTTTTATAATTGTATATTTATTTCCTTCTCCTTTGCTTTGGCAGACAAAGGTTTATTACAGATATATGTTGTGATTTGTCAAACTGTAAATGGAACTATGGACCTAAAGTCTATAGTTTCTAATTTATTTCACCTTCATTAAAGAGCTATCCCTTACATTGCAAGGTAAAGGTGATGAGGAAGAAGGCAATGAACTTGACTGAAATTCAGGTAAAGAGAAAAGTAAGAAAGAAAATAGATGAAAAACTGCTCAAGCGTTAAAGGTTCTAAAGCTTTTATTTTCATTCATTTAACATGTAACAAACAATTTAATGTAGTTTGACATGGCCTGTACATTTGTTCTTTGCTAACTCTGAACAGATTAACACAGTTTGTTTACAAGGCTGAGTGGCCAAGAACATATTTCTCATGCTTAAATAGAATTTCCTTATTTTTCTTTTAATCTTGATTTATTCTAGCTATTTTTTTAATTATACTCCATTCTGTTATGCTCATAGATAAATAATATGCTCAAGACATTTTTTTACCTATTCATTAGATCTAAGAAAACATTAGTTCTTCAAAAACATCAAGAAATTTTAAATGAATGTTTTTCAATTTTTTTTGTAAGCCATTTAGGAAGAGATCTAGAGTTGTAAATTTAAGCCTTGCACTGAACTTGTACTAGAGGCTGTAGAAGTCAATCTGAGGAAGTTAAAATTGTTAGAAGATCATGCAAATATATTTATATTTGTAATTTTTGTTTATAGATTTTTTATGTCTTTATTTCTAGAAAGGACAATGTTTGACATTTTTTTCCATTCTGAAAACCCTAGTCCTTTTCCTTCCCCTTCTTAATCTCTCTTTTTTTCCCTTCCCTCCCCTTTCCTCTTATCATTTGCCTTCCCTCCCATTCGTTTCCCTTTCCTTTTATCTTTTTTTCTTCTCTTTCCTTCTGTGACTGTTGTGGTCCTTCCCAAGCTCGACATGACTTTTCACAAGTAGCCCTATTCAAGTGTTAACCACCAGTGACATTATCTGATCCTGGTAGTAGCCTCCCTGATCTCTTACCCCACTCAGACATTAGCTATCAATAACAGTCCTGATGGATTTATCCTGATGGAGAAATAAGGCTAGTTAGGCATATACCATCCAAAAGTCCTCTGAAATGGAAGCATGACTAAGATGACATATCATTTTATCCCATGAATATGGGAACAGCCTGAGAACACATTGAGCTCTCTTTGCATCATGATTGGCTGCATGCCAGGATCTCCCTGTGAGCAGGAATGCCTCTCAAGGACACTCTTTGGGTTTGAGAGATCCTTGCCACCACAGGTTTGTGGTAAGTGACTATAGCGTGCTTTGTCTCTCTTTTTGAAGTTGTAAACTTTACTAATACCATTGTGCACAAATTCCCTTAGTCATAAACCGCTGACCAGATTTGGGAAAAGGATTGGATCCAGCTGCACCTGGAGTCTTCTCGGATGGACTTTGGAAAGCAATAGGGTCTAATTTGAACCCTGTAACTCAATAGGAAGGGGTTCCCTGGTAATTCTGTGTATATTTTGAACCTCATGCAATAAATAATAAGTGACCTTACCATAGAATCTTGTGAAACCATTGTCCATATCAATAAATCTATTACTTTTTCCTTCCCATGAATGAAGTGTATTGTGTCACTCATTCCCACTACCACAAATTCCATGGCACCTTCCCTCCCACCTTGTCTTTTCCCTCTGTTTTCTTTTCCGATCGGCAAGTAGCATATGTCTGAATAGATCTGTGAATATGATAGGTATGTGTGAAACACAACTAGACATGAGAAACAGATTTGAACATGATTAAATTGACAAGTTAGACATTCATATGGCTACACTACTGATTTTTTTCTGATGTTGCCTTTTAAAATTGTATGGTGATCTGCATCTTATTTCTTTTTCTTTTTTCTTCATTAAATACCCAAGAAGATAGCTTCTGTTGAATATGTTTCATCTTTGTGAAACTGTTCTATTCATTTTCAATCACTTTGTCTTAGAAGGGATCACTAATTTCCAATCTCTTTTTTTTTTGTAAGTAAATGCTGTCATTGACTTGAATTAATCTAGATTTCTTTTTCTGTAGAAAAATAAGAAAATTCTAAATTCCATTGCATTTTGGTCTTCATTTATATGTAGATTTTATGTTAAAATGGTACTGCTAAAGGATTTGATACACTTTGTCTTCTATACATCATAGCTGTTGAATATAATTTAAATGTATTAAAAGAACGTATTTCTACACAATATAGTTTAAATAAGATCTTAGGAGTTGTAAATGCACTTAATTTATTTAGTTGCATGAAATGATAAAGACACTCAGATAAAAATGACTGTGTCTTTCTTGAGGTGAGGAAAAATTGTAGTGTTTTGTTAGAGAGAGATTTCTTCTCCTCTTCCCCCTTTATTTTCTTTAATTCCTTCTAATAAACAAACACAGTAATACCCAGGAAATGTCTACTTGTTAAATTTATTTTAAAAGCAACAATAAATTTGATATACTGGACAAACAGAGTGGTGACATGCTCTTCTACCTTTTCTGAGTGTAGGTACAACTTTTTAATACAATGCTTTATCAAAGGAAATAGAAATGTTTCTACTTTTAGCCCTGAATTATGTTAACTTACTCTATTTTAGATGTTGGTCTGACTGAGCAGATGTTGCTCTGACTGAGCACTCCCAATCCAAAATGATTTTGCAATTCTATGTCCTATTATTATTAATTTTCTGTCATGCTGTTCTTATTTTTCCTAACCTGTCTACATTATGTTAATTTTAGACATTTTAGTTAATTTAGACATTAATTTTAGACATCAAAGTACTTTGAGAAAAATTATATAAGATGGACAAATCACTGGACATTATATATGCATATATATAAATATGATCAAATGAAATGTATGTTTAAATCAAGCCAATTGTTTACTTCCTTACCATATTAAATGGCCAAAAACTCAATCTGCAGAAAAATATCAGTTATTAAAGTTTCCAGACATCTCCTACCAAACTTCCTCTTATATCTTTATTCTTTACAATGAATTATAAGAAACTATATTCATCCATATACTTATTTGATGAGAATATTTCCAAATTGATTAGTAGTTAAAGTATAAGAAGACATTTATCTAATTTAAAAACTGACACTCACCTGAATCTAGGTGAACTTGTGATAAAACTCAACTAAAGCTAATTCGCTTCACCATGGAACAATATTCCAATGTGCTACAATTAATTAATTATATACATCATAGTAATATACCTTTAACTGTCCAGATTTTTATTAAGAATTGCCGTTTCTCCATGGCAGCTTTAAAGTTGATTTTCATATGTGTTGAGCATATGATGATGCATCTATCTGAAAACAAATATTCTATTGCACAAAGATAAATGCATAACATCTCAGTGTTCTAGCATATTGCTGTCCATTTCCATAATGAATATGGCACTTGTTTTCTACTCACACATGGCACATCTCCAGATAAAATGGACAATGAAATTTAATTCTGAAAGCACTGCAAACATTGGAAGTAATTGCTCACACATCTCTAGCTTAAAGCACGTATGAATTTATGTAAATATATATCAGACTGGTCCTGGCAATTTACCCATGTCACTCTCATCAGTGCCCCTGACTTACTCCATTACTCAAGAGGAATGGCTAAAATCCAAGCCTAATCTCTAATTTTGAGATCTTCATTCCTTTCTGACAGGGGATCAGACTTCCTTCACAACTTGTCACTCTTTATTGCAGTCCTCATTAAACATCTTTCACTGGGATGCATCATGGAACTGCAGAATAGTTTTTGAAGTCAACAGCAGAAGGAAAGAAATTATTGTCACCTAAAGCCAAGCCTCTTTCTTTGAACATCTAAGAAGAGGATTCTGTAATACTTAGAATGTTACATTTGTACTTTGGCCATCCTTTGATCAGCCGTTAAGTGACATATTACTGCTCACTCTTATATGTCTCTAAGAGAGACATGGAAGGATGTTTAATTACCTTATAAAATGGAGATTCAGCTGTTAAGACAGAGAATGCATAAGAGGAAGGAAATGTGAATAGTGGAAACAGTCTCCGTACAGGAAGTCTACAAGGATAGTAATGCTACAGATGTTAACTGAAACAGCTGACATTTGGAGATATGATTGCTACTGCAGTTCCACATGAAGCATTCAAGTGTTGTGAATGACCTACTATTCAGGAGCTCCTCTAAGACAAAACAACTCTTAAAGTTATTATTACAAAATTCCATCTGCAAACATCCACAACAGAAAGACTCATCATTTTAAATATACTAATGCTCTGATCTAGAAAGAATTAACAGTTTGGATTTCATTAGTGAAAAAGATTCTACTGGAATTACTGATTTAGCAACAGCATTTCTAACATGGATACTTATGTGTATGTCAAAAATATTATTTTATCTTTATTATTAAGAGTGTGTCTGTGTTATTTTAAATAATAAACTTACAAAATACATAATTATTAACCCCAAGATACATTTCTTGGGGTTAGATAATAACTGGCAGGTTTTTGGTTACATAGCTACTGATTATTATTAGTGCTAATACTTTGTCACTCAGATGTTATCCATTTTGTTAGATTTATTCATCTTATAAAATACTCTTTCAGGTTCTTTATTGAAAGAAAATGGAAGTCAGATAAAAAAAACGTTACAGCTATTGAATCTCAGGATTTTGGCAGAGATTACACAGCTTCTGCTGAATACTAACACCACCATGCAAATATAACTTCAAGGTAATTCTATTTGGAGGTCGGGGAATGTCAGGTACTGAAAATTGTAATTAGTCTAGCTAATGTGGATGATTAAATGAAGATGTCTTATAGTGGATTCCAAAAACTTATTAAGGCTTCAGAGCAGTGAAGAAAAGATAATGGAGGGAGATTAAACACACAGAGAGAATCAAATCTGCCTTGATACTCTTTCCAAATGAGAGAGATGCTTGTGAAACATTTTCTATTTTCTTATTCTTTCAGAAGCTAGTCATCTACTTAGCACTTCTAGTTACACTAGCAAAAATGAATATACAGTTTGGAGGTTTTTAAAAATTCATGAAGTAGCAGTTACTTCCACTTTCCTCTGCTTGGAACAAATGCCATTAGCATGAGGACTGCTTCACTCAGTATAGTTACGAGAACAAAATTTTTCTTTCTTTTTTTTTCTTTTTTTTTGATGATGAGTTGTCCATCAATTCTGATTTATTCATGTATTTTTTTACAGCTCCTACTGAAATCAATAGAAGTCTCTAGTGAAACCCATGCACATGTTCTAGGTGTTTTAGGTGTTCCTAGAACACATCATGCTTGAGCAGGAGAGTTGGACTAGATGGACTCTAGAGGTCCCTTCCAACATCAACTATTCTGTGATTCTATGAAGACACGAGGAAATGAAATGGATTATTAATTCACTGTAGACTACAACTGAAATTTGTTCAGCTCCCAAAGCAAGCATGATTCTTGACCAAAAACTTTTGGATAAATTTCTACAGTTTGATGATGGTACACTTCAGCTGTAAATTTCTCGGGAAAAAAGTTTTTTCTGAGTGCTAGATGAGTGTTGAATACTAGTTTTATTTATTTTAAGCTAAGCAGATGTTATGAAATCAGGTATAATAAACAGGATTATGCATTCAAGGATTAGAGCCCTAGTGAAGGATATTAATCAAAATAAAATCTTATTTTGCAATGGTAACAGACTTCCAAAGCCAAATCAGAGAATCCTTACTCACAAATTAACATGAAACACAGAAAAAGAACGACAAATTGGACTGTGAGCTGTAATTAAGGCTATTCAGACTAAACAGCCTGTCAGCTGTGCTGTTCTTCAGAATTTTGTAGATTCTACAAGGGAAAAGCAGAAGTCCCTCTTTCCATTTGCAGTGTATAACTTCAGAAATCCCTGTGATGCTATTAATCCAATTTAGAATGAGACTTTTGCCACCAGCATTCCAGCTGTCCTTCCTCTTAACTCATCTGTTGCAGACCATCTGTGCACAAATGAATTACAAAAATGGAAGGGGAGAAATTTAGGATCATGGTCAATGAAAAACAAGTGCAAATGTTCAAATAAAAAACTTAATACGCCATCATTAAAGTGATCTGTCAGCTGTGCAGTAATGCTGCAGATGATGACAGTGTATTTCTAAGTAACCCAGACACTAAGTCAGTCAGAGGCATCATTAAGCTAAGTGGATATACTAAAGGATTCCCTTTGGAAAAATACAGAGCAGCACTGACATCCTTCCTGTGTTCCAAAAAGAAGGGACACAAATCAAGAGAGTTGAATTCCAGGTACTGTCCTGTCATTAAATGCTTTACCCTCAGACACTCTGGCAAAGTAGCGTGCTAGGACAGAGCTTAGGAGTGTTCTTTTTTTGTAAAGAGAAAATCTGGTATACAAGAAGCAGGAGGGCCATAATAACAATTTTTTTAAAAAAGTTTTTGATAACTAAACACAGAAATAGCAGAGCTTTACAGTGAGCAAGAAACTTTCCAAGTGTCATGGTGTGGTTAGACTTGGAGTTCCCAGGAAGGAAGAGTTGGACTCGACTACTGGGGCCAGTTACCTCCACATTGAGGGAGTAGAGAACCCCATTACTTATCTCCTTTCTATATGTGAGAGTAATTTGCACTCATTCACTTGCTAAATTTGTGTCATTTACACATGGATGTTCTCTAGTAGTTCATTCAGATCATGTGTTGAAACAGCTCATAGCACTGTTATCTACTGCATTACAACATCTGTAATTTTAATCATATTTACTCTCTTCTTATAGGAAATAGGGAGTTTGCTTGAAAAGATCAATAGGATCCAGCCATGCAGCATTTCCTTTCTCACAACTCAAGGGCAATTATTCATTAGTTGTCCTCTCAGATACACAAAAACTTGGCCTAAGTGTAAAGTAGTGAACTGGTGAATGCTTTCAAACTGTTCAGAACAGAAACACAATAGTCTTTCAATCCTGAGCACCTTGCTTTTCACATGGAGGAAAATGAGGCAAGGTGGTTGGAAGAGTCCTGTGTCTTGGAGGAGCAGAAATCCTTGCAGCAGTTGCACACGTTTTTCAAGCTCGATTCAGTGGTTTGTTTTGAATCTTCCCCTTTACACAACTTACCATTTTCCTTCTTTCTCATATCCATGATCATGTTCACTGAAAATAATCACTCAATCCATTAATATATAATAAGGGTTACTCCAAAACAATCTTTGTCATATATATATGACATATATATATGTGTATATCTATGTGTGTATGTGTGTGCATATATATATATATATATATATATATATGCATGTATGTATAAAACTAGGAAAATCTTTAAGAGACAATTCGATCAATTTTATTTTTATTCTTTGGTCACCAAGGAATACAAGTTTGTGCTGTTAAAACTAGGGCCCTACAATTTAAAAATACCATATTCCAGTAGTGCACAGAACAGACTAAAGAGAACAGGAGGAAATGGCATCTGACCAAATAGTTTAGCTTTGAAAAACAGATAAGATCTTGTTCCCAAATAGTATGCCATAAGAAAACATGATGATATTTTTCCCATTATCTTTGAGTGGCTATGTTTGTTGTCAAAACTGAGAAGTGTTTTATTTCCTTACCTTTCATAACAATCATCTTGGAAAAATGATCTTTGGTTTTCCTTGGAACTAATAATAAGCATAAAAAGCTGGGCGAAGAAGAAAGTATTTGATTTTTGGCATGCAATTAGTAATGTCTATTTCATCAATTATTGTTAGGTAAAGCTAGAATTTATTTGCTTTAAATGTTTGTAAGTATTATATAATTATTAATGTCTTAATATTCTAATATGTGTTACGGAAAAAAATATTGTGTTGTTGTAACCTTTCAACTAATGTTGCTCATAGCTTTAATCAATAAGAGGCTTTTATCAAAGTCAGTCTGATAACAAAAGACTGAAATAAAATTCATTTGGAGACATATTTGATAGTAATAATTTATTTCCTTGAGAAACCCATTGATTTCATAATCAATACATCATTCTTATCATTTACAAAGTGATTGTTCAAAAGTGTACTGATATAGCATCATCGTACATTCCAAAAAAACGTAATGAGTAGGGAGGAAAAGAACTCAAGAATGAAGCAAGGATTATTTTTCTCTCTCCACAGCAGAGCTTGCTGAAGCTCTTTGCAACAGTTGTTTCAGGATGTAGGTGAGATTTTGCCATTTGATTTTACCAAGCCTAGACAGAAATTCTTGAGCACAATACCACTGCTCCAGGTTTGAAGAAATTTCAGCAAGTTCACATGTATGAAGATTTATTAGTGTGGTCTGCAGCTGAAGACATAAATCAGTGCTAATGAGAGTTACTTTGGAGGAAGAATAACAAGAGAGAAGAAAGAGTAGGAGGGAAAGAGAGAAAGGGAAGCAGAAGGTGAAAGCAGAAATGACAAACTCCACAGTAGCTGGACTAAGAGTTATGGGGTCTCACCCAGTTGAGAAGGTGGTGAGGATGAAGAAGACAAGGATAATGGTGGTGATGGTGATTTTTTTCTCCTTCCTTTTCCTCTGTTACTACATATTCTTTGAGAGAGCCAGGACCCTCTTAGAGTCTTTAGTAGTTGTGCTGCTTATGGCTCTGTAAGAACTGGTTAGAAGATGCCAACCAGTTGTAAGAAGTTATTCATGTTAATTATCTACTAAGCTTCTATGCGTAAGTACTATGGGATAATATTTATCAATTATTTAAATGACTACTATCAATTTGTCATGTGTCAAGTTTGTTTCTTTCTAAAGAGGAGTGAAAATTATACCAGCAGTCATCCCTTCCCATAGAACATGCTCTAACATTACCAGGACTATAATGTGCAAGCTCATGAGATCAACAGCATGAAAAAATCACGGGGACAAAAGGGAAAACAGAAGCACAGAAACTCTGGGGAAGTACTTCTACATCAGCTTAGCTGATAGGTTATAGAGCTGCAAGTTGCAGGTTCTTAGCATACTAAGGCTAAGGAACCTCAGACACTGTGCAACAGCACCTGCTACTTTGAAGTCATGCCCATGGCTGTATTTTGCAGCAGAGAGACTTATTCCATATGTATTTACTCTGTCTTGCTAGATTTTTCCTTCCCTCAAAGCTAATTCACACTTAATTTTCTATGTTACCTTTTTATATAATAATAATAAAAATAGAATATGGAAATATAGAGAAATGCCAACCATTTCTTTCAGTCACAGAATTAATTATTATTCAGGTCCACATCTGTTAAATCTATGGAGTGGGCACCATCTATATAAGCTGAGAGCTTGAATTTTTACTTAGGGATAGCATTTTTACTATTAACTTTAGTTTTTCCTTTAAATGATCTGTGGATTAAATCAGTTTATTAATATAATTTGCTGAAGTAACTAATATAAACATGACAATTATTCTCAACTTACATTGAATATTGTCAGAAATAACACAGTAACCAAACACAATACTTTACAAACGAATTGCAAAGCAATTAATAAGAGCCAAGTTGTTGTTAAGTCAGAAGAAGAATACTCTGAAATGCAGTGTTTGTGCAGGCACTTCAAAAAATTGATTGGGGTGCTTCTTTCAAGTGTGTAATGAGAAAACATTGACATTTGCAGTTCAGTTGTTTGAAAAGTTAAAGCAGTAAAACTGTAGAGGCTAGAGTTCTGAAACTGTTTTCTTTGGTTGGTTTATCAGCTCAATTATTAAGAACTGTTTAGGTTTTTCATTGTATCTGTGTTTGTGCTCAATGTGATGAGAAAGAGAATTCATTTCATTGATCACTGCCAGATTTTAGTGCAAGTACCAATGTTAATATACTTTTAAACTGATCTGATCTTTGTTTCTGTGTGAATTTTGGTAAGATATGCTGCTTTCTTAACAGAACTGTAATTCTTTGAACTTTCATTCCTTGTCATTAAGATGTACACATCTTAATCATCCAGTACACATCTTTAATCATCCAGTTTGGAAGATTAAAGATTTTGTTTTTGCATAGGCATCTGTTTCTGTTATTCATGTATGTTTGTTTCCTGAATATGCAATATTTAACCGTGATAGCGAAACTGTAGGTTCCATAACTATGACAATTGTTTTCTACACACATACTGGTTAAATCATCTACAAATTCTACAGAAAGAGCTCCAATTGTTTTATTCTCATTTTGTGGGAGTTTCTAGGATGAGAGGGTGCACTGGGCTATGCCAGATTTAAGTTTACCATGGTGAAACTGATCAAGATCTGGAAAAGAACTTATGATTAAGATGTAATGGTTTTTGTACATACCGATGATTATGTTTATGTGATTTTAATGTATTGAAAGGATAAGTAGCTTTTCTCAAAATGATTGTTTAAAGCCATTGTGCTTTCTTTTCTTCTTTTCTTCTTTTACTCTCATCTTCCTGTGTTGACAGCAAGTGTAGGCAACTCAAATCTTTGCAAAAAAAAAAAAAAGTCATGTTTTCATATTCATCAATGCTGTATAAAACCCATCTCTGTAAAAAAAAGTCTGTTCATGCTTCATAGATTATCTGCTCTGGGTCTTTGGACATATGTCTGAAGTTGTGGTCCTAACATTTAAGAATGCATAATCAATTTCAAATTTCACTGTGAGGAAAAAAATGGAAAAAGTAGTCTTCAATTCCAAATAACATTTGAAGATATTAAGCAACAAAACTGTTAGAGGCCTGAATTGTTCTACAATGCTTACCTTTGGAGTCTCTCTGTCCAGATGTGAGACTCCTATTGCCATAATGGTGGGTTAGCCAGTGCCAGAAGCGTATATCTGAACAAGCTAATACAATATTTAACAAGTTTTAGTGCTTTATAATTTTGTTCCAGAATGAAAAAGGTAATTCAGTAATAAACCACAAATAGAAATGCTGCATTTCCCAACTCTTCTGACCTCATCTCCTTCCCAAAGAGGGAAGAATTTAGACAAAAAAATGGAAAAAGTTGTGAGAATGATGATGTCCTAAAGGAACAGCTTCTGTTAGGAATGCTTCCCAAAGACACATGAGAGTGACTCTCAGTGTCACATAGGATTTTGTGATAAAGAGATTGGGGTGAAATATGCAGATACTGTGAAGTGGAATGATAGTAGGTTTTTTTTTCATGCTTGAGTCAGTCTGTCACACATACTCACATAAGAATCAATCATCCCTTGTTCTTCCTTACATGAATATGAATTTTTCATCATTATGTCTCAGCTTTCTGCAGGATTGTGCTGAAAGTAAAACATAATATAAAAAAAATAAAACTTATGGAGTATGCATATCATTCTTCATTTTGCAGGCTTTTAACTGCACATGCTGATATTACCCTTGAAAATCCATTATAAAACCTTCACCTTCTACAAGGATAATTTTAAAGTCTTTATTATAGTATATTGCCTTGCTGCTAATCGACTGGTATGATAAAAGCTTTCCTAAAATATCTTTACAATCTCAAGAAAAGATGCTTTAAAATAGGGAATCAGAAGTCACAATGTTTTATGTGTTTAAAACATTTTAATGTGTTTAATTGATGCTGAGGAACATGGTAAGTTTCTGGCAGAATGCTGTGAGTTGTGTTCTCTAGCTTGCTTTTTTTCAGATGTACAGGAGTCCATATGGAAGATTTTAATATTTACCATGTTTCTAGCTAGCGTGAAGATGATACATGAAATAATTTTTTAACAATTCCAGCGAAAATTAATAATATTTTTCGTTTTAATACTTTATAGGGTAAGTACAAGTTTATATACTGAAAATCCATACTTTCCTGAACAAGTCTTGTTTACAGAACTATTCTTAGTACTGTCAAAAGACAATGAACAGATGGGCAAAAGACTAGAAGAATTAAGTCAGATCTAGCTCCTTATTAGCAGTATTTAAAAAAGAAAAATAAGTGTTCTACCTTGTACTGGATACTGAAGCATCTGAATATTGGACTTCATGGCAGTACAGTAATTTCTGTCCATCTTATATTTTTAATATAATCATATTTTTCTAATATATTGTTTATTCAATGTCAAGTTATGTCTAGAAAGATAAGTGGAGTGAAATGATTATGCAAATTGATATCTTTAAAAAAGTCTACACACATTAAGTAACTTAATTCAGCTATCCTTTAATTTCTTAAACTCATAAATTTTGTCCCCTGGTACTCACTGGACAACTCCAAGGTATCATTTTTTTTTTTAACTTATTGAAATGCTTAGTAAAAATATTTCTCTACCTTCCTGCTTTTGTCTGTGACATGATCATCCTGATTGGATAAGGTTTTAACTACATTTGGTTTTAACAAATTATTACACAGGAAAGATAAGGAATTTCTTCTGAGCAAACCATAATTTCCTTCTTTCTTAGAAAATATGGATCCAAGTCATCCTTATCAGGCACTGGTTGCCAATAGAAGGCAATGAAAATAAACTCCAAAATGATATTAATCACAAATAAACACATTCATGGTACTGAAAAAGAATAAAATTGAAAAACACTGTTAGAGTTCTCAGTTTACGTTAATCTTACATTTTTTGACTTAAATTGTTCAATGCAAAATGACTTAGGGAATCAGTTTAAAATTAGTACAAGAAATGCACAGTTAAGATGTCTTTATAGGGCTGCATTTTTGCATACTATTATATCATCACTTACATAATCTTTAAAAGGATGTTGTGAAGATAGTATGTGGTCACTGGAGACTTTTGCTGCCAGTTCCTGACTTGCTTGTACAGACATAAGGTCTCTGTTTTACCTTTGCCTTTATTTAATTCTAGAGTTCCCCCTTATCCTGGCCCAGTCTGCTGGACTCAAACTCTATAGACAGCAGTGTAAGTATTGTTATAGACTTTTGATTAATAAGCAGCAAATAATGCCTTTGCATTAATAGAGCAGGATAGTAATAATGGTATCAGCACCATTTGGAGTTGAAGATTTCAGTCTTGACATGTATGAATTAAGCCCAGTAAGTGTACTCATACAACAAGATGCCTAAAATTGGATAAAAATCCACCAAAATCCTAAAGGTGGATAACAATCCAAAAAATATCTATACTATATATTTGAATCATCATAACTGAATTTTCCTTAGTATTATATTAGAAGATGGGCAATCAGCAAGTTGTGAACCTGCTTAATTTGACAAATATCTTTATTCAAAACAGGACACTAAGACATCTCTACCTGAACTTCTCCAGGTGACAGATATGACTTCACTGTAGTCTCAAATTCTGTAGAACTTTTTAAGTACTTATGTAACCCAATTCACTTCATAGACCTTATGCAAGGGTGCTAATTCAGTCCTATGGGACTGTAAATTTTCTCAATCTTAGATAGAAACTATATTCAATCTAAGAATATAGTTAGAATAGATGATGTATTTTATTCATATGTGTTGTAGTGGATCGAGAACTGGCTGGATGGCAGAGCTCAGAGGGTGGTCATAAATGGGGCCGAGTCTAGTTGGAGGCCTGTGGCCAGTGGTGTCCC
>JAUBOD010000140.1:693386-703870 GCA_032353885.1 Nothura maculosa
ATTATTTAAGATTATTTTGCATTGATGAACTGATTTTTGGGTCTTTTTTATTTTTTGAGAAGATAGTGTGCAACACAGATTTAAACTCTAGTGTCTAGTGTATGTAACACAACTTATAGATTACTTACGGCTTACAAAAAGACATAGTTACAAAGTGAAAGATGCTATATTGACCTTGCTGGATGAATTTGCAGTCAAGTATATTCTTTAATGTGCTTATGTTCTTATCTTATGACTTTTCATTTCAGTTAAATGTGTATTATATATAAATTATAAATGTATAAATAACATCTGCAGGAGAAAAGTGATAGCTACTTAATCTTTCTGCTGATTTGAGATAGGACTCAGTCAAGGTGTAGGTTCTTTCAAGTCACATGTGCATTTGAAGGATGACACCAAAAAAATGCTTCACAAATATCTATGATCTAATATCTATTTTTCAATAACATATCTACCTCTATGGTGCAGAAGACATACAAAACTCCTGGTTTTATAGTCAAAAAAATAAGACCATTCTAGATATAGAATTCACATTTTTTAGGCCTAAGATAATATTGATTCACTATGATTCACTATTGATTCACACTGATTCCAGTGTATTTCTAAAAGTACACTCCTCTGAAGGAGGTTTGTGCCTCAGATCAATGCACTTCTTGCAAAATTTTCCCAGAATTAATACAGGAATACAGCCAGGCAAATCCAAACAAAGAGGAGAACATCAAAATGAAAAGTGAACAGCAGTACTCATTTTTCTCCAGGTAATGAGAAGAAACATCTTCTCAAATGGAAGTAGTAGTAGATTTGTAGAGCAGGATTTTATGTGAGGGAGGAAATTGTTCAGGAAAAAATTGTTCCTATTATACTGTGTGTCAGGAAATGTAATTCTTAGAGAATTTCTATTATTCTACATGTTGACTGAGTGCCTCTTGCTTTTTATTTTACTTGGCACATTGCAGCTCATTATAATTTGGCCAAATTTTAACAATATAGGCAGTAATTTTCCATGTCATGACATTTGATGGCATCCAAGCAGTGAAGAGGAAAACATCAACTATAGTTTGAATGCATCCATCCAGATAACAAAAGGTGACAATCTAATTTAAGATCTTTTGCACATACATTCAGATTCAGCCTTTAATTCCCTTATGACATGGTATTTTACTCATATTGTGTCTTTTTTGTTGCACAAAGTAGGTGCTAAAAAAATAAAACAGTGTTACAAATTAGCCTCAGTGCCTCAGTCTCTGCAGGATTTGACCTGTGTGCGGTGCATGAGTTAGGACATAGCAGAAAGGAAAAACATCTTTGCCCAGATAATTCAGTTGAATAGCATCCTGGTGAATTCACTTTGAAACCTGCCTTCATCTTGAACAAATCAATGTTCTTTTACAGAACATTTTCACAGGTACACACTGATCATGTATTTCTCATGTTCTGAACACCACTGAGAACCAAAGCCCAAACCAGCAAACGTGCTCAATGTTTATTATCTACAACTGCCATCTAGTAAGGTGTTATTTTGGAAAGAGAAAGTGTAATAAGAAGCTAAATTTATCCTCAGGGCACTCAAACTTAGTGAATACTTTTGGCATTATTTCTTTGAGTTTTTGTTTCTTATAAATTCTACTTCATGTTGTTGTGAAAATAGTTTTAGCAAACAGCTATGAAATTGTGAAAACTCATATTGACATCACAGTAGATAAGTCCACGGAGTAAATAGCAATTCTCTACTTAGTTTGAGCAGTATAAAATAAAATAGGACAAGAGCTATCAATTGGGCAAGAATAATAAAAATGAACTTGGAACAGTTCTTTTGAACCATAGTCACGCCAAAATAGTAAAGATGCCATACAGAAATAGTACAGAAACTTTAACAGTTAAAGGAGCAAGAATCCCACATATTCCTATTCTCTGCTTCACTGCTGTCTGCTCCACACCTCAAAGGTCCTGAAGAGCAAGCAGAAATGGCAACGCACTTATTACACTCTGCCTGAGGATGTATGGCATAGAGCAAACTTTCTAAACTGAAAGGAACTTCTTAGCATGCTAAACTGTTTGTAATCTCAGTCAGTATTTTTAGTATTTTGTTCTCAGCATTCAACCTTACTAAGTTTACAGTTACCTTTTAAACCATCGCTTTTACATTGCAACGAATCAAAAGCTCTGGGTAACTTCTATTGTGTAAACTATAGTTTTGCAGCTATATGCAGTTTTATGCCAGACACCAAAGAATTAATATTTTTAATCAGAAATGACACATTTTTCTTTCTTCTTACTGATATACATCAGTTCAGGTAGCAGTTGCACATTTGATTTTTGTTTCTGCATGTCTTCAAGATTACATAAAAGAAGAGATATAGTATCCCAGAGAAAATTTGGTTGACGAGGAATATAGTGGGAATGAAGCATATGAGTGGGAATGAGCACTCAAGCATATGAGCACTGAGTATTTCCATTATATATATTCTGCTTCAAGATGTATTGCAGCCAAACAGTGATGTATTGAGTCCATGCAGTGATAAATATAACATGCAGTGTTGAAATATTCTGCTTAATTTTGTATGACTTTAACAATATAGGGAAATTAGCATAATCTCTGGTAATCTGACTCCTGAATTTGGGTAAAATTTCAAATCTAGATTCAGACTCCCAATTTATATTTAAATGTGCAGACACAAAGGTATCTGAATATGAGCTAGCTGAGTTCAGATTCCATTCAATAGAGATACAAGGTTCTCTGCCTCAACAGACACATTTTGTGCCATTTATGAGGCAAATGTTACTATCCTGAGAGTCTCCAGCTGTTCTACTTCTAAGTACTGTGCAGTGTCTGAGAACTCCATGCTTCCTGTGGATGCAAAAACTATATGTATAAACCAATATGGCTGAAAGTAGGCGCTAAACATTTACTACACTAGTACACGAAGTACATATATATAAAGATTTATATACAATCTCCAGGTGCATGCCACACATCATAAAGAGGGCTGTCTCCTTGCTGTCTACTGAGCAACCTCCTTCTACAGAATCACAGAATCACAGAATGGTTAAGGTTGGAAGGGACCTCTAGAGAGAGAATCTAGTCCAACCTCCCTGCTCCACCAGGGACACCTAGAACACGTGGCACAGGACCACATACAGGCAGATTTGGAAGATCTTCAGAGAAGATCTTCCACAGCCTCTCTGGGCAGCATGTCCTAGGGCTGTGTCACCCTCACAGGAAGGAAATTCTTCCTCAAATGGAAATGAGAGCTCCCTGTGTTTCAACTTGTACCAATTATCCCTTTTCTTATCATTGGCCGCCACCAAGGAAAGTTTGGCTCCCTCCTCCTTACATTCTCCCCTCGGATCTCCTCTCAATCTTCTGCAGGCTAACAGGCCGAGGCCACTTAGTCTTTCCTCATATGACAGATGTTCCAGTCCTTTAATCATCTTTGTCACACTTTGCTGGACCCTCTCTAGAAGGGGATGACCCTTACAGAGCTGATTCCTTTATTCTAAGCTATTTTCATGAAGTGCATTTGCGCTGACCAGAATTCTGCAAAAAAGATATCATTGGTACCTTTTTGCTTTAGCTGCTATCTTTATGATTTATATGGTCAAGTATTTGTTTTTAAGGCATCTTTCAACCTCAAATACTTTATCAGCTGTGTATATAGAGGTGAGTAATACAGTTCATCTCACACCTGCAACAATAAAATATTTATATTACCAGAACTGCATATTCCATAGAGAAGATTCCACATATTGTAAAGCAAAGCTATTTTATAAATGCTTTGGAGAGCTTTTAGAAGGGCTATTGGTGCTGTTCTCTGAATACAGCCATCAGTAAAACTAGGTTGCTTTACGAACATTTATCCAGAGCTACCAAGGAAGGAGAAAAAACACTTTTCCGTACTCTCTAACGCTCCTATCTTTTGAAAGGACATTTGTGAATGTTGTTGAAAGTTGTTGGCATAGATGCAACCTGTCTGCCTCCTATTCAAGGTCAGCCCTGATGTATCTTAGGTGCTGCCAACTTCTTCTTCTCCCATTTTGTCCCCTTCCAAATTGTCTCATGTTATGCCAATTATCTAACATTGGCTTATGGGTAACAGCAAAGCTGTAAACAAAACTGTAGCCAGAAAAATGTACACTCTTACGAACAACTGCACAGCACCACATCTTATAATTTATTTCATTTCATTTATTTTAAATTCAAAGACTTGAAAAGAAGTTAGGATGCTGCATCACAGACAGAGATCATGCACTTTACTTTGACAAGGAGATGAGCACCAGTAAATTAGGATTACTGAGTAGACTGCCACCTTCTTTCAATGAAGAAAAAAATTATTTATAAAATGAGAGTTTATACACAGCTATGGAGAGAGAACATAAATCTAGTCTTCAAAATTTGTCTTCTGTTTATTCTTAATCTTGTTATTTCTGTATATTGTGTGTGTGTGTGTGTGTGCGTGCATGTGTTTTTAAGGCATACACATTTGGTTATTTCTATTTCTGTTTAATAAATTTTACAGTAAATAGTATCAAATTCCAGACAAGTATCAATCAAATAATTTATAAAGTAAACAATACTTAGATAAAATTTAATTAAAATATTTGTATACCAGAAATATTATTGCATTCAGGGAAGTTATTCAGGCAAAACCCTAATCAATTTTTCAAGATATGCTGAAACTTAAGGATTGTTGAAGAAAAGGAGCATAAAGGATTGTGCTTGTAGGAAAGCTCAATAGCACCCTGGCCTTTGCTGAGCAACTTTACAATGATTGTGTCTACAACCATTTGCTCTTCAAAAAAGAGACAACCAAATGTCCAGACTCAGCCTCAGAGGTTTCCAAGGAAGAACCTCCAAATCCCCCACAACTTTACCTGAATGAACTTAGTTTTTATTAAGCTCTTCATACATTGTGTGAAAAATTGAAAAAAGTGAGATCAGCAAAGAAAGTATGCTCCATGGAATTAATAGCACATATGGAATAACAAATCACAGTAACTTACCTTTTAGGATCAGATATTCTCTTGCTTACCATCTGATTTCAGATTCAAACAACAAAATATACGTGTTTACATATAGGTGCCTACCTGTGAGAAGGGTGTCTGCCTTCCCGTTATTATGATTAACGCAGATACACAGAGCTCAGTATATCCACAGCTACCCACTGCAGCTGCAGCCCCTGCAGCAACCTGCTGCCCTGACCCAACTAGATGAGCTTGATGCAGCTTGAAGAACAAAATACCAATTCAGAGTATTTTTAGTTAATGAAAATAAATAAATAAATAAATAAATAAGAGCTTGTCTTTTATGTGATTCTGCAATTTGATGTATAAATACTGTGTTCGTAAAATCAGAGACTCAACAGAAGCATCTCTGCATCGCAGGACGTGTAGTGTTTCAAGTCAAAGTCTAAGTAATTTTCTGTATTTATTTGACTGTTGCTCAAATTTTACTGCCACTGCAAAAGGAAAATAAGTCCATCTTAAATTTTGCACATCAAATCGAATCTGAAAGCTGGAGAGGTGAAATACGGTTTTCTCTCTCAAATAGCATGTTTATATATAAAAAATGAGCAAATATGACAAAAGAATCAACACTAATGGTTTCTTCTTTTGATGATGACCTTTTACACCAAGTAATTGCTTTTGACAGTTATATAAAACAAGACAGAACTTGAATTTATTACACAGGATTGTACATCTACAACCTTTTTCCGACGTCTTTGATATTTCAGACTGACTTCATGTTACAGTTGACCTTATAAGAACTCCTTTCTTTACAATCTGCTGTTAGTTATAGAAAGCAGTGAACTACTTAAGTGATTCAAGTGCAAAGAATAATTGAAAATAATTCATATAAAGCTATATTTCTGAAAAAAATGGAATTTTTGTCTCTCAAATCAGACCTCTCAAGGATTTTTTACGTAGACACTGATATTTATGACATTATATGTTTGCATAGTACCTAGATTTTGGCTTATTCTCTAGCTTAACTATCAAGATCCTTTTGAAATATTAAAATTTACCATGAGGAATACCTGTAATTATGTATACCTCTGTGACATGCAAAGACATAGAAGAAAAATGAAGTACAATTCAAATCAGGACAGAAGAAAATATAGATGAGGAGAACTGATCGATCACACTTCAGCACCATTTATTAAGGAGGTCTATCCTTCAGTTGTCACACTGGCTCTCAGAGCCAGAGCATCTTCTCAGAGATCTGATTGAGACCTGCGAGGTAAAAGAACAAGAATAAGCCCTATTACTTACATCTGGCATCACAAAGTCAGTCTATTTGCATTTTGAAGTGAAACTGTAAATGATCCATTATGGATACTTTTTCACCAGATAACATTTTTCACCATAAACTTTTTTCAAAAGGTTTCTTAATCCTCTACCCCTTCAGATCTCCACAGCAAAACATGTATTTTTTTTTTCTAGTTGCATGCAGGGAGCTTAACATAAGTAGGTGAGGTGGTATAAGACATGACTTAGCATAAGGCATGTCACTCGGAAGATCTCGCAATGTTACGGAAAGAGACAGGAGAGCCACAGCAGAACTAACCATGCCATTTAAGGCAACGAATAGAGTGTAGACCTCTGATTGGAGCATTACGAAACTTCCATATTGGCACAAGGTATGTGTGTAAACCAAGCAAAGCAATAAACAGCATTCAGCATACCACCACATTGGTGTCATTGTCTGATGTCCCTGGGATAGGATGGTCCCAGTTCCTTGAATTCTGGAGCAGTTGGAGATAGCCAGTGCACTAGATAGCAGCAACAGTTGCAACCAAAATTATGAGCCTGATTCTTAATTTTCTTAAGTGAATTCTATAGTCTGTGTGGTAAATGTGCTCAAGTTAGGTGGTCAAAGTGTTCTCCTTCATCCTCAGATTTTTTGGAATTTAGCTATGGTATGCACTAAGGTATGTAACCAGTGAAATCTGTCTATTCGTGGCTACTCTACAAAAAAACACTAGGCATGCACACAATACAATATTTTCTTAGAACATTCTACCTGCAGTTGCAATATTTTTGAAAATTCATACTTCTTAAAAACATAAGAACGGAGACATTTTGCAACTATTAATTTTATAAGTGAGACCATAAGGCAGACATCATTACAACATGTAACGACACAAAAATTGCTAGTTACTGCAATCTTTCAATAGGCTAAAATTACAATGTATTAAATTATTTTACTCTTCTTTTGGAAGTATGTCTCAGCATCTATTAGTATCTTTCGTTTTTATCACATTTTCTTTTCCCTTTAATTAACCATTTAGGATAATATTAGCACTCTCTAAAAAGAATAAAATGGGATAAAAAGAAGTCTTTTTGGAAGAAGGGGCTGGCAACTGGGAAAGAGAACAAGAACATCTCTAGAACATAGAGAGCAGAAATGAGAAAGGCAAAAGCTTGTCTGGAACTCAGTCTGGTGACCATTGTATAACACAACAAAAAGACTTCTGCTTATACATTAAAAAGAGGAGGGAGCAGAAGAAACTCCACCATTTCCTGAATATGTTGGCAATGTGGCCACCAAGGATGAGGAGAAGGTGCTTCCTGTCTTCATTGCCTTAGTCTTTAATAGCCAGAGCAGTAGTCCTCAGGGGACTGGGCCCCTTGAGCTGCCAATCACCTTTGGAGAACAGAAGAAATCACACATTATTCATGAGAAAACTGTCACTAACCTGATATTGCACTAAGATGATCTCAAGTCTGTGGGGCCACATAGGAGATAAGCCAAGGTTCTAATGGAGCTGATGGAAGTGTTTGCCAAGCTGCTCTCCATCATGTATCAGCAGTCGTGCTCAATGGGAGAGGTGCCAGATGCCTGGAGACTTGCCAATGTGATGCCTGTGTACAGGAAGGATCAGATGGAGGACTCATGGAAGTGCAGGCCTTGGAGGCCAACCTAGGAATAAGGGAAAGGGATAGAGCAGATGTTCTTGAGAGCCATCACACAGCACGTGTGTGACAAGCAGGGGATGCCACCCTGGCTACTTGAGCTCAGGGAAGGCAAATCCTGTCTCACCAGCCTCATCTTCTAATGGCAGGTGAGCTGCTGTGTGGATGAGGGAAAGGCTGTGCATGTGGTGTAGCTAGACTTGAGGAAGGATTCTGACAGTGTGCCACTGCCTTCTCCTGCAGAAGCTGGCAGTTCATGGCTTAAACTAGAGTCCTGTTTCTTTGGTTGAAAACTTGCTGGGATGGCTGGGCCTTGAGAATGCTTGTGAATGGAATTAAATGGAGCTGGCAACTGGTCAAGAGTGCTCTTCACCAGGGCTCTGTGTTGTCTCTGCTACTTCTTGGTATGTTATCAAAGAGCTTGATGAGAGGACTGAGTGTAGCATGAGGAAATTTTCAGAAGGCACCAAGCTGGAAGGAAGAGTTGATCTGCTAGCTGCTCGGAAAGGTTGTAGAGAGGGATGCGGACACACTGGTTGCATGGGCTGTGGTTTGAAGCATGTGAGGTTCAAGAAAGCCAAGACGTGTCCTGCACTTGGTTCACACCAACCTCCTGCAGTGCTACAGGTCTGGTGCAGAATTGCAGTGCTACAGGTCTGGTGCAGAATTTTGGGAGAAGTGCGTAACAGAAAAGAATACGGGAGTGTTGGATTTTGGCCAGCAGAAAGGAGTCAACAGTGTGCCAAGGGGGCCAAGAGGGCCAAAGACATTGCGGCTTAAATCAGGAGCAATGTAACCAGGAGGAGCAAGGAAGTGACCATCCCTCTGCACTAAGCACTGCTGTGGTCTCCCCTTGCATCCCGTGTTCACTTGTGGGCCCCTCACTGTAGAAAAGACACGGAGCAGCTGCGGCATGCCCAAAGAAGGGTAACGAAGCTGGTGAGGGTCTGGAGCAAAGACCTTCTGCCAGGCAGTGTACAAGAAATGTGTAGATGAGACACTTAGGGTATGGTTTTACAGGCATGGGCTTGGAGGACTTAAAGTTGGCCTCAAGGACCTTGAAGGTCATTTCTTGCAAGCATAATGACCCCATGGTTCTGTCTGTAGCTGCCTGTAGAAGGCCGCATCCTGGCCTGTCCTTCTTAAAAGCACAAAGCACACCATCTCTGCCTTGCTGTGTATTTCCAGCTGTCTTTGAGGGGGGACAGAGCTGCTGTGGGCAAGGGAGAGGGCATGACAAATGGGCAGGTGCTCCCTTCAGTGCCCAGAGTGATGGTGCTTGCACTGCCGAGGCCAAAAGCTGCCTGCAGACACCCTCACTGCTTCCCCCTTTGCACAGCCTGGCTTTTTACTTGGCCAAGGCTTTTGGTGTTTCTGTGCTTATGCCCCTGATTTCCTGCATGTTCCTGGCAAAATCCCTGGCTCTGCCTTCTCCTTTGGATATCCTTATGGGTGGAATCCTGGCACAGAGGGCAGGAGCAGAGGCTGAGAGGAGAGGCCTCTCCTTCCTATCCTCAGAGCAACGCCCTTGGTGTGCCATGGGGCATCCACCTGCTCTGCCCGTGCTCTGGAGCAGCTCTGGGGGCATCTCACTGCAAGCTAGTGGTGTCCTAGGGAGCCCCCAACACAGGGATACTGCCTCTCTGCTCCCTGTGGGGAGTCAGTGGGGAGAGCTTCATCCAAGGGCCTTGTCCTTGCAGGACTTTGTGAGGAACGTCCCCAGAAAGCTCATGGTGGCAGAGCTCTATGACAAGTGGGTGCTGACACTGGAGAGCTCAAGCCACCAGGAGACACTTGTGGGACTGAAAAGGTAAGGCTCCAAGAGGCTCCAAGCAAGCTCTAAGCAAGGCTGCTGCGGCTGCCTGCCTCACTCTTACCTTTGCCTTGTGTTCCCTCAGGGTGGCTGCAGAACTGCCGCCAGCCAACCTCCTCCTGCTGCGGCGCCTGCTCTCGCTGCTCCAGCACATCAGCGAGAGCGCTGAAAGCAACAACATGCACGCCAGGAACTTGGCGTTCTGCGTGGGGCCAAGCATGTTGATCCCGGACATGGATAGCATGTTGGCCATGCACATACAGATAGCAAGGAGGATGAAGGTAGGCTGAAGACAGTCCCTGGTAGACTCCCCTTAAGTGATAGGAGGCTAAGGCTGCCTTCTGGAGAAGGCATTGGTTGAGGCTAGGAGTTGCGTCTGGGGCTATCCTAATGCCTATGTGGAGGAGTCTTTCCAGCCCCGGATGCTGAACTCAAAGGCTTTGTGTTTGCAGGTCACAATGTTGGTGGAATTTCTCATTTGCCACCATGCGGATGTGTTCAGCGAGGAGGTCCCCTCGCTCTGCTCTCCTTCGACGCAGGAGGATGCAGGGCATGCACACAGCTCCACAGGTAGGACAATGCACAGAGTGTGCTGGGCCAGGGCTGCTGCTTCCCTTGCTGCAACCATGGAGCAGAAGGCAAGCGGCCAAATGCAGGGAGGGTTCAGGACGTCATGAGAGGCTGCCATTTTCTCCTACATGCCTTTCTTGCCAGCAACTGTGAGGCACAGCCCTCTGAAACCACTTTCCTTGCAGAG
>JAUBOD010000140.1:703970-723035 GCA_032353885.1 Nothura maculosa
TGGGTGGAATCCTGGCACAGAGGGCAGGAGCAGAGGCTGAGAGGAGAGGCCTCTCCTTCCTATCCTCAGAGCAACGCTCTTGGTGTGCCATGGGGCATCCACCTGCTCTGCCCATGCTCCGGAGCAGCTCTGGGGGCATCTCACTGCAAGCTAGTGGTGTCCTAGGGAGCCCCCAACACAGGGATACTGCCTCTCTCTCTCACTCCTCTGCAGCAGCTCCGGAGTGGCTCCAGTGTTTCTCCACACTATCTCTGTATCCCTAGGTAGCACTGGGTGTCTGCTCCCCCACAGAGAGGATTTTCCTGGAGGACATTCCCATGGCCACTCCAATCTTCCTAAATGGTTCTTTCTCACCACAGAACACCCATGGACTGCAGAGAATGAAGCTTTTGGAGGCCAGAGATGAAGGCAGCGGTCCAGCCTGCATCATGGAGTAGCGCGACAAAGCATTCATTCATGCCAGCTGCACCTCTGCAGCCTGTGTGTCTGCCCCTCCACTCACCGATGAGAAAAACCATCTCTGCAGGCTGCACCGGACTTCTCAGAGCCTGTGCTCGCCTGCCTCTGAAGAGCAACCTGCAAATGCAGAGATTTATCCCAAAGAAGAGCACAGTGGAGGACACACTGATTCTCAAAGTAGAGAAGGCAGCAGCAGAGTAAAGACCTGCCCATCTTGACCTGCAAATTGTCAGATGACACTAGCTGCCCCAAATGTCCTGCAGCTGCTTCCTGGAGAGTTCCTCTACTGCTCTGAGAGTTCACTACTCCCCACTTCTCCTCTTCTTTCCCCTGCTTGTGCTTTCCCCACAATAATATTTCCATGTGATAATAAAAAGTGTCTTATCTCATTCATCTTTTGTAAGTGCTTTACTCTGCAGGGGCCAAGAAGCAACTAGGACTATTGCTTTCTTGTTGGTGGGGCAGGATCCTCCCCAGCAGGGCTTGTGAGCTTGCCAAGTGCCACTGATGCAGCAGAGGCACATGCAAGAGACACGTTCTTCCATTGGGAGCTCTTCTAAGCAAAGCTGGGAACTATGCTTCTTTCCTTGGTTCTAGGTGAAAGATATCACTAGAAAGCTCAGAGCTCTTGTACAGCCCTCTCAAGATTATCCCCTTTTGGTCTCACAGATTGTGGCCTTCTTGGTGACAAGGGCACACTGCTGAGTCATGTTTAACTTGGTTTCAATCTGGACTCCCAGAACTGTCTCCATGGAGCTGGTATCCAGCAGATCATCCCCTAATCCATACTGATTACTGATCCATACTGATTGCTGTGTTACGGACTAACTATGTAGTGAGTTAAAGCATCTCATCAAGAGCCATATGAAACACGGCTGTGTTCAGTCCTTAGTTAACGAGACATTTGTGCCTCTCACCTACTCCTTATTCCTATGCCTTAGACATTCAACTGAAAGGAATTTTCCTGTGAGACTGGTATTTGCTACTACTCCCTTAGCAATAGAGAAATGACAAACTAATTTGAAGGAAATAAGTAAGCAGTCACGTATAAGTCTCCTCCAATTTTTTCTTGAAGTTTTTTTTTTCTTTTTGATATTTTGAGATTGAATGTGAGGAAAAAGAACAGAAGCTGCTAACATACAAACTTTGGCCAAAACTTTGGCAGATATTAATACTTGGGATTTCCTGTGGTAAATTTTATATAGCAAGGAGTACTAAGTAAGACATCAGCAGTCATGGCACAAAGAATTTTCTGATTCCAGATAAATTTTTTATGATGTATTGTATTTGGGAGTGTCTTAGCCATCTTTTAGAAAGAGAGGAAGATGACCATAAATATTGTTTACCTTCTGTATTTGCTTTTCTTACTACAAAAAGTACTTTAAAAATGTAGTCCTATTGTGATATCTATTCAATAAGAACAAAAAATTAAACAGGAGACACTATCCATATTCATTTATTCATTACTACTTTTATTACTTTTCTTTTAAGCTGAGTTTTCATAGTCTAACTTCAAAATAAATCCAGCAGAATTCAGCAAGTATGTTGCAAAAGCTACTGCAGTGAAAAATGGTTAGGATTTCCTTTCTTTAGTAAACAGTTCATTCTGACTGTAATTTATTTGTGAATTGACTCAGCAGTTGGTTTTTTTTTTCCCTGATAATATTTTGATTGTAAGATATTTGCTTCATTTGATTACCTGCTCATTCAAGCAACATACCTAAACATGCTTGGGATACATTTTCTGTTAAAATTCTTGGATCTTGACAAAATGGCATATTTCATCCACCTTCTGTAAATATTTAATATAGAAAGTCAGTTGAAATGAAAGAGTAACAATAAGAAATGCAGTCTGTAGTATAAATTCCATAAATGTATATATTTACTTACAGACGCGATCTGTTTACGTCTTCTTTCTTGTCTTCTTCGATCATCTCTCCCAATTAATTCTCCCTGTTACTCCCTTCTTACTATAACCAAGATGGATATATTCCAGAAAAGACAGGAATCTATCTCATTATATGAATAAATAGTGACAGTTACAGGACTTAATCTAAAAGATTCACTTTTACTTCTTCAGTTTGCAAGTGGCACAGAATCATGAAAGTAGTCGTTAAGGGGAAACCTACGAAGGCAGAACTCATATAGTAACTATAAAGCAGTCAGGTCTATATCTCTCTTTAGTAGAAGTGTCATTTTACGGACAGACAGGCAGAATATGTGAGGACAACCCCATGAAAAGGTCCAAAAAGCTGGCATTTAGAGAAGATTCATGAAGCATAGTTTCTTCTATGATTTTTCTATACCATACAAGGAAAAATCACAACTCCTAAATAAGATTTTTTTTGCTAAGAAAAGAAATACTGCAAAGGACAGATCTAGATGCTAATTACCAGTCTTTACAGTATTTATTGCTAAGCTATTGTGCTCTTACTGATTTGTTATAGCACTTTCTTTTGCATCCTTGGGCATAGTTCAAAGGCTGCGACTCTTTTCTGTTTCTAATTATAAACTTCAAAGTCTGCATGAGGATCATGACCTCTAGCTTGGGAGCTAGTATGTTATAGCGTCTCCTATTATGGTTTGTACACTAGTTTTCTATCCAGTGGAGAACAGAATGGGAGGAATATATTTTTTTTTCCTATCTTTAGGATGCAATCTCCCTTGAAACTGCTCTGCTTTCGATTTAAATTTCAGTGTCTCTGAATCAGTTCTCCATAAAATATTGAAGTCTTATTCATTTTTCTTCCCTCACCATTTTTGAATAGTGAACTTCATTTGTACATATTCTGAGAAGCAAAAAACTGATTATGATGGCCTTACATAGCAACCAACATGGATTTGTAGAGCATACTAAGATGTTAGAGAGCATGTTTTTCCTTTGGTTGAATATGTTTCTCTCCCTATGCTCAATGTTCCATTCCCCAGATATGGCAAACCTGCAATATCTACCTGCAAAGGCAGAATAATAAATAAATAAATAAATACTGTATAAAAATAGCAAAGAGCATGGACCAAAATATATGCGAACATGCAAACAAATATACTTGCCTTTCATATTTAGGCATTTGGCAATGACATTATAGAGTTCATTATTTGGCAGAGGAGTGTATCCTCCCCCTCTCTCCCTCAAAAAAAAGTGTTGTTTCCTATCATTTTGAAATGTATAAATTTCAAATCATAGATAAGTAATATAGATAAAACTTTTGAAAGTAGGAACCTGATCTCTTACTGCGTAAATGTACAAAATATCAAGATACAAAATTACTATGCATGATCAATAGGATATATTTTTTTATTAAAATATTTTATTGCCACTAAAGGAGTTCCCATGGATCATTCAGTTTATATGTACAAACATGTAATTCTTAATAAGTACATTAAAAATATTTCAGATATCTAAGTATGTATAAAGATATATATACATTAGTTTTTGTTCATTGAAATGAGATTTCTGCCAAATGATACCATAAACTGATGATTTAATTAAGATTTCTCTATTGCTACTTATGATTTTGTTCGCATACAAAATCATATTTGCATACATTATGAATTAAAATAAGAAATGCTAAAAATGAATAGGTCTCTTATGTGTTAGTTAAAACTTCAAGAGTATTCAAACAAAAATGCCAATTTAATTTTTTGTTTGTTTGTCTGTTTTCACAGACAGAATTTCTCTAGTATCTCTACTTGTTTTATATTCAGGCAGGTTATACTCTGCAATTGTTTTCAGATATGCTTTCTACCTGAAACAGAGCACAGTCATTTCTAGATATAGATTTTTTTCTTTGTCTCTATTTTTCTTTGACTATTCTCTGTTCTATGCACAGCAGCACCACTTGCTGTCCAGGGCATTAAATAACTTTAGAAAAGCTGTGGGTCTTTTTTTTTTTTTTTTTCTTTTAAATGAACCACTTTGGCATCATGTGAGCTCATATTGAAGTGTGATGAGAAATCTCGGCCAAAGAAAAACTGAAATAAGTATCTTTTATTTAGCCAACACAATTTTTAAGGCTCACTGCTTATAAAGACAAGAGATTAAAGCAACAGATTCCAGATTTCTAGACATATTTTTAAACAGATTTTTAGATTGTGAAATTTTCTACTAAACTATGAAAGTTTAAAATAGTTTTGATGATTGATTGTTAAAAAATTCAGATTGCAGGACAGCAGTGTCTAGCAATACGACCTTAACCTTGAAGCTCTCAATACTGCTCTCTCTCCATAAAAATAACTCAAAAGTATTTTTCTTATTTTCTGAGAGGAAAAGTACCACTTACAGAGACAGTCTAGTGTCCTATATATGCAATATATATTTACCATCTAAAGGCTAAAGGGAAAAGATCTACTTTTTAACCTCACATTTTGCTCCAACAATTATTCACAATACCTAATGCTCTTTTTCTGTGATGATGGACGTTTTTTTCTGCTCTGGGATGAAAATAAAACCTTTGAAAGTTGAGGACATAGATTGCTTTGTTAGAGTTTCTCAGTATGTGCAGTTTGGTTGGCTTCGGGACAGGGAGGGCCAGGTAAAAGTCTTTATAAAAAAAAGAAAAAAAATTATTCTATGGCTACAGTAATGTGTAGACTAGAGCAATAATGACAGACATGCAGAGAGGGAACCATACAATTCACATTGCTGCTACTGCACTTCTCTGAGACAACAACATAACATCACTATCTACTAAGATCAGTCTTATTGTTCATTTGGTCCAAAAGTATGGTCTCCGTGCCCTTCTCTAGTGCATTTTACTGGTACTCATTTATATTTTTTACCAAATCGTTGATTAAAATGTTGAACAGAAGCCTAGCTAATACTGAGCTCTGCAGAGCACCATTTAAAAGAAAATTCCATAATAACACACCTGTCCATTAGCCAGTTCGTGATCCACTTGTTGTGTGATTCAGTCCTTTCATTAGAATGTCATTTGGTATTAAGTGAAATATGTTATGAAATTTCAGCTCTACTTACCAAATCCATAATCTTATCAAGGCTGACTGTGAAATCAGATTTGCTTCATAAGATTTATATTCTCATAAATCATGTTGACTACCAATAATTATATTCTCACCATCTATTTCATTATCATTTAAATTTTGTATCATTTTATCTCCAATATTAGTCCAGGAGCTAGTCCAAGAATTTTTCAGAGAGCCCCTATTGCTCTTGGATCAAACTGGTTCACAGCTGATGGTTTGAATTTGTTTCTAAGAAGTGACTTCACAGTTAAAGTTTGAAGGATAAAGAGATTTGGTGAGAAGAGCAAAAACCCTATTTTTGGAAAAAAAAAAACAAAAAACTTAACAGTAAGAAATGAGTTGCTAGCTGCTCCTTCCGGATTTTTCTTCTCTCATTAGCTACTAGCTGCTCTGTTACACAGATTGCAATCAGATTTCAGAACTGTTGTAATTGAAAGACAATCAGAGAATGAGTCACTGATGAAATTTCAAGATAGAGCGATTTTCTAATGCCTGCAAGTGGCTGCTCTTCTAAATTCCCTTTTATCTGGTAGGGGATCAGGTTAGGCGATACACAAGCCACAAATAATATTTCTTAGAACACCATTCAGCTGTTTTTATAAAGACAATTAAGCTATATTATTCATCACAATCACTAGTTCATATAGCAGGAAAGAAATAACGTGTAAATATATGAATATAATTGCTCTTGCTATTTCACCTGTGATGTATACTGCCTAAACCATGTGTATCATCACCAAAACCTTACCATAGACTTATGCAACAACATAGTCAACAGCAGATCTGCATAGTCAACAGCAGTTCTAATGCAGTGTCATTATCAGCAAAGCTGTTAAAAGCATTAAAAGTAAGTCATGTGCTGCTTTCATCAGGATTGAATGGTCTGCTCTCTGGCCACCAGAGATGATTCATTAGGAAAACAGGCTACAGCCATAGGTATGCATGTATTCTAAACATGCATTCATAAAGAAAAAGACTCTTGACAACAACCTCGACTAATGTTTATGGAGGTTGGAGTAATTAAGATTCCAAGGCAAAGGTCCACCCTATGACAATTGTTGACTTTTAAAGGATATAAAAGCCTCTATCAAAAAAAAATATATATAGTTCATCACTGCCCATGAGTATATGGGTGTAAGAGTGTAAATGAACAAAATCTGAGTGAAAATGGGTAGGAGTGGGTAAAATTGACTTGCTTTAGATTTTTAGATAAATAGTGTTTTTTCCCGCCGTGAGATCTTCCATTAAGTTTTGTTGCATTAATTTCCTACTTTACTCATGTTAAAATGATACTAGTGTTGCTATGAAAACTTTGATTGAAACCCAGGACAAGTTGATCTGAAATTAAGATGACTTTATTGTCTTGCCAATCATGCTTTGTCCATATGTACATAGAAGATAACGAGAAAAGGCAACTAGATAGTACAGTAGCTTTACCTACACACTTTAAGGAGAAAGGAACCAAGTACCAAGTTCCCTCCTCTCTTGCTGAAGAGAACAGCATCAGGACCACTCAGGCAAATCAGTGAGATATTACTTACTAATGCAATCATTCTGCTCAGAACCTTCAGTGTTTTTCTATACTTGTTTCATATATATGCTCATTTGTGAAGATTTCTAGTGTCCTTACCTCTATTTTCTGTGATTCAGAAAAACACTTGCTATATCAGTGTTACAGATTCTGATTTTTGCCTTTTGTCTTGAACACCTTTCTCAAATATTTAATTACTTTATCCATATGCTAAGCACACTGCAATATCCTTATTAATGCCCTATAGACAGTATATGCACTGACTATGCATCTCAGATGCTGTATTGAAGACTTCATCATTTTAATATTTTCACAGTACAATATGCTTTTTAGAACTGGTTTGAAGCCACAAATATCCTATGAGATGTATCTAGAATTAGCTATTTCAGTTATACCATCTCTCCATAACCCACTTGAAAGCAGTTAATATATGCATCTCAGTCCTTTCACGAGAGTCGCTTACATTAAGGGCAATTACCCGTCGTAACACAATTAGATCATACTTGAAGTTGTTAGTCTATGCAAAACTAATATACTATTTTGAGCCTGAGCTTTTATTATTACAGTACTATTTGTCATAAAGGAAGAAGGAAAAATTAGTACATACAAAAAGAGTAATGCTTACATGTTCACTATTAAAATCAAATGGAGATTAAACATTGATAATAATATTTAGCATCCAGGTATCATTTCTTATCTCCATAATGTGCAATAAATTAATGAATCTTTAATATTTGTGCCAGTCTCATCACTGCTTTACTAATGATGAGAATGTGGCAGTGAAGCCAATAGAATTGTCCATGGTCACAAAGCAAGCCTATAACAAAATCACAGAAAACTATTTCTGATTTTCAAGAACTTTGAGCTCTAGTAAAATCTCTGTGTGACAAATTGGCTCTCACTTGAACTAATTTCTTTGTAAGCTCTTTCTACTTGTGTATTTCTGTATTTCATGCTTTGTCACCTTTAGCTTTTCTTCTTAATCATTTAGACCTTTACCTGCTTAAGACAGTTATTTTTATTCTTAGACACATTAAAATGCATATGTAATGCTTCAGAAGCGTTTAGCTTTAGAAAATTAAAAACTGAAACTGCCAAAGTTAGGCTTTGCATAAGTTGTAATTCAGAAAATTAATTACTGCTCAGTGAACTCCTTAAGGTATATGGGAGTGCACATAAGTTGCTGGGTTACTACAAGATATCCAAAAAGCAGGATTGTAACATTGTGATTAAGGTGTATGTGTAGACATAGAACAAGCATATTATTAGCAACATAGATATCAGAAGTCATTAGATTACATAATCTAATCAATCTGATCAATGCATATATTCCTGTGCATGTACATCTATAGAAGCTAGTGCTAAATATAAAAATGAATTTAAAATATGACATAGAAAATATTAACATTTATGGCTTTTTGCAAAAATATTCTGAATTCATACATAACCCTTCAGGCTCAGAATCTTCATTTGGTCTCTTATTAAATTATGCTTTCTATGTGATATTATTAACATTTTTCATTTATTTTCAGTTGAGTTAGTAAATTTGCTATTTAATTGTTTTTCACATTTTTATTTAAATACTTGAGATTGATCTGGTTAAAATATACTGAAACTCTGAGGCAAAAGATGAAAAAAAAAACATGAACTTGGTTATTTAGGAACTTTAGACATTAAATTCTTTATGTTTAACAAGAACATACATGCAAGATATTGACACTAAAGACTTCACTTATGCCTCAAAATTCACGAAGTTCATGACATTGGAATCACAAGATAATACAGGCAGGTGCTGCTGATGTTTCCTGTGTCTTCTGTAAGCACACCAAAGTCTGTGCGGAGGCTAGAATGCTCTACTTTGTGATTGGCTGATGGAAAATAATTTTTCTTTAACCTCGTTTGCTTTTAGGCACTTAAATAAATCACATGATATTGTCTCCTCTTTTTTTTTTTTTTTCCACATTTGACCTCCCTGATCCAGTACCATCTTTTAACATTTGTGTGTGATTTTTCCACTTATCCCCTGCATGTCTCATTTCTTACACTCTTCCTGACAGAAACATAAGTTAATTTTGTTAGGAGTCTCCTAATAGTGGCAGGATTCAATAGGAATTTTCTCAGTAGAGCTCGGTGCCCCAACTTCCATGAGTGATGGATCACATAGGCAGCCCAGTGGCCAGAGCATGAGCACATACACCAGAGCTTTCCATAATTCCCATTGCTGATGTTTGAATATTTCTAAACAATTCTTCCATGACTTCTAGAAAGCCAGCAGGAGCAGAGGATATACTTGCAGTGCAGGTTCCCATGCAATCCTTCCCAGGCATCCTCCACTCTCTCATAAGCATTTATGACAGTTCTGGAAAGCTCCTCCATAGCCCTGTTACAATCGGAGTTGATCATTGAGTTGCTTTCTTGGCAGTAAAATTATGAACTTGAATATATTTCTTTAAAGCATTTTCAAGGACTTAGAGACTTGCAAAATTCTGCTCTCAAAATCTGATAAAATAGCTAAGAATTTACTCAGAAAGTTAATAGATTTTTGCTTTGATAGGAACAGCTTTCATTTTAGGATCATTATATTATAACATACTTCAAGATGCCGCTTGATGGATTTAATTGGCTAACTAGAAACAGATACAATATAGATATTTGCATCTTGGTAGGAATTTTTTAGTCAATAATCTCGTCCTTAAGCTGTCATCTAAAGGCAATTTGTGAATTAGAAGGGCTGTTTCTCTTCACTTACAAAAAGGGAGACCAAAATGATTTGCTCTGATGTAAACAACTGCACTGCCTCTGTATGAGCATAAAAAACTACAGCTAAAAAAAAACTACAGTTCAAGTAGAGGAATCTCAGATATGGTAAGAAACAGACAGAAATATATATATATGTATATATATATAAATAAAAGGCATATCCAGTCATTCCAAGATAAGATAATGGTTATGTAAATGCCAATCATGACTTTACATTATACATGATTAAGAAAGTATTTAGGTGTTTATTTTGAAGGATCTTCTACTTCCGAGTTGAAGAATGCTTTTCAATTAAAGCTCTAGGAATAAGTGATTTTTTATTTTACACATAAATGATTCTCAAGAAACCTATCACATTAAAAATAATGCCATTTTATCCCCTATCAAATAATAAAACCAATAAAATAATATCATACAAAGAATGAGACTTGCTGTTAGTAAATGCCTTAGTGTTATCACTCTGGTGTCCTATCAACTTGAAAAATTGTTTAATGTTGGTTATGCTCTCTACCCTACCATGAACATTAATTGGTATATCTACAATCACTGCAAAGATAAAAATGATTAAAATGAGAAGTCAGAGGAAACACATGCTCAGAATTTCATTTATAAATATCTTTCATATGGATATTAAATTTCAGTAATATTAGATCATAGAGCAATTATTTTGTGATGCAACTACTTTTCATGGTAGATTAGACTATAAGTCTATCAAAGTGAGCCACAGAAAGAATATCTGATACACAGTCAGAGTGGAGAAGCTCTTTAATTATATATATCTGTTCTGCTGATGTAAAGGTGTGGATGAAAAGGACTAGGTAAAGCTTCTTAATCTTTTTGTATTTTGGAGTCTGTCAGTACAATGGCAGCTGTGTTAACTGAATCTGTTAGCTATACCATGTTACTCTTCTCAGTGTAGACGTATGAATCCTTTTAGGTAGAATGCTTACATGGAATTTGTGCATAGCCTTATGCGTATGAATTTATTTCAGATGAACCATGTCTATTTCATCTCATGAAAATGATAAACAGACATGTTGATAGGTATGTTGATAGATAAAACACCATCTTGAAACTTTCATGCATAATATGACAATCAGTAAAGATGTCCCAGCTGAAAATCTGGCATTCAGAAATCATTTACCCAAATGAAATTGAAAGATATTAACATTGACCAAGTTCTTTCAAATTGGCTATGCACAAAATAAAACTTGTCCTTGGTCTTAGTTAATTAATTAGAGAGTTTGGGGTTTTTTTGCTTTAAATTAATGTTCTTGTGATTTATATGATAAAGATTTTAAATTTTACTCAAAATATTACGTATCAAAGAGAAAAATAATCTGTTCAAGCAAAGACTAAAAAGTTTATTGTGAGGAAACTCAATATCCTTTGGTAATTTCTCAGAAAGAGAAATTAAGACCATTTCATAGGTCACAAGAATCAATAGACTCTTAATAAGTCAATGAATTTTGGATCAGGGCATCCAAACAAAATTTACATCAACTTAGACTTAGTCACTACAGCTTTCTGTTGATTAAAAATTCTCCCTGATATTCTATTGCCTTCTTTAAACTGTGATCAAGGTTACATTTTCTACTGTGTCTACGACATCTAAAGTAAGCTGTAACTGATACTTGGGCTGTAATATTTAGTGAGATTCTAAAAAATTACTCTGTATTTGGAAGAGCATTAATTATGAGCATAGGAAAGACTTACCTATTTATCTTTATTTTTTGTTAAGATTTACCTGAATTTGTCAGATATGTTTACTACGTAAAGTTAGATTTTTAAATTAATTTTCAAACTATGCTGTATATAAACTATATTATGCATGAAATTCCTTGTATCTGCAAACTTGCTATCTTTATCAAAAAACTTGGTTTGTTTCAGGCAAATTACCTAATGTCAGAACTGAAATATTGATCTTTAAGAAAATATTCCCAGGTTTGGCTAATTTAGAAACTATTGAAAAAAAAACAATTTTTCTATGCTTTCTTTATTGTATTTAATCTGATTCGTTCACATTCTGCCAGTTTTGTCCTTTGTCTAAGTATGGCTTTTTGTTTCCAGATCTTAAAAATTGATGGTCCTACCATATTTTTGTAGTGGTTTGTCATTCTGTACCAGCATATGAGGATCAAACAATAGGATACAAGACACTGGTCAGAAACAAAAGAACAATGAAAAAAGGGAGAAATGTCAGTTTCAAAATGTAAAAATAGAAAAGAATTTCCTGAAATGAGAGTGATTGAGCAAAGAGGATATAGCTGAAAGGAAGTATTTTGATCATAAGTTTCTCAAAGAAGGACCATTAGAGAGGGCAAAAGCAGATTAGGAGATACAATGAAAAAAAAATGAGAATGAGGACAGTTACAACAAAGAGCTAGAAATGATGAAGAGCAAAGATCAAGGCAAAGGGAGAAGTGGTAAGATCATGGCTGCCTGTCAGGATGTCCCAGAATATGTAAAATACGTATGAATAATATTTAAAGGACTCACTTATACGCTAAATATGCATTCTCCATTTTGTCAGCTTGGACACATAGTTATACTAAAGCATATAGTGCAAATAAAAAAATGCAAGAAAAGTGCTAATTTTATACAATGCAGAAGTGTTGCCGAACAGGAGTCGGCAAGCCTCGTTCGCTAACTGTACTGACCTGGGGTTCTACTCTCCCCAGGGCCATAGAGCATAGACCCCAATATGAGGATGCAGCAAAATGGCGTTAATTGCGCCATTCAATTTGTATATATACTCCCAGCACGGTGGGGAGATCCACCTGCTGCCCAATTAGTCGGCATGGGGTTATCAGTAAGGTAATTAATTATGCCCCTAGCTTCCCGTGACATCGCGAGATCTTCTGAACGTCATTCCCTATGCTCTATGCCCTACGCTATACTACATCATCTACTTTAGCTAAACTGTCTACCTTATTAAGCCCCTAGAAAGCATGATAAATTCCCACACACAGGAGTTTAATGATACTCAGTAACTAAGGACTAAAGATTATAGATGGGATGATCAGGAAGAAACAAGAGTGTGAACACTTGTTCATTAGAAAGAAACACCCATTCTGGGCCCTGCACCAGGCAGGGTCATGTGAGAATGTGAGCTTGCAGGTGAGACAGGAATGCATAAAGACAGCTGAACATAGATTGCACAGCCAATCTGCTTTCGGTTATCTAAGATCTTTGAGTTTCCTTTGGTTTCTAATTTTAAGAAAAATAATATAATCATATTCTGTTCAAGATTATTTTAGATCATATTTGTGTGTGTGTATAATCTAAAAATATATGTATTATATATAACAATCTAAAATAATATGTCTATAGATAGACATGGATGATAGATAGACAGATTTTTGCCTTAGCCTACTACAATAAGAAAAGTAATGGAAATTTGTCTCTTGTCCAAATGAAACGGTGAACAGTATAGTATGATGAGTTACTGCTGTATTTAAACTAGTGTCACTATAAACAGAAAGTCTGTGCCCTCATTATCTGTCAATGTTTCTAGAAGAATTGTGATCAACTGATAAAGAGGTAAGGAGCTCATTAGGAGGCTGGAAAATATAACTCTTGGAGAAAATCCCCATACCTTTCCTAGTGCATTTATTTTCTTGTTTTGTTTAGTTCTGTATTTTTCCAAACATTCACAAATAAAGTTATTGAAGTTAAAATGTAGAAACGTTTTGGGGAAAATGATGAGCTATTTTATTCTTTATTGAAAGTTTCAAAGCAATATAACAGTGACGGTTGCCATGATCACTGGAAAAGCCTGCCAGAGACAAGGAGAATATTAGGCAGGGCTCGATGTCACGTTGGAAAACTGTCATAAAAAGCTATACTTTGGCATCCTTTTAGCCTAGGGTACTACATTTATATTAACTAGCTGCATATATGCTCACAGTATAGTCAAGGTTTTGCATGTAATTATTACTCATTTTAAGTGCATTAAAACCTTCATAGTTTAGCTAAAGTCTAATGTCAATGTTATATGATCAAGTGGAACTTGCAATATCTTATGTCTTCACACTGTGTGTTTTATAAACACTAAATTCATTTTGTCTAAACAAAATAAACACTGCTTTGTACATTTTAGCTTTGCAGATTTCCAGGATTTCTTAGCTATTTCACTGTTAACAGATCACTTCAAGGATAATTTAATTACTCTTAATTTAATTAGTATTTATTCTTTTTTAAATTTGATTCTTTTCTCTATTTTTTTTTTAGGGAATAACTGAAAATTCGTAAAGGGCTTTAAACACAGAACACAATCTTTATAAAGTACTGGTGACCAACAAAACACAAGTTGTTTCCTCAATATGTTATTCTTCCAAATGAAGTATAGCACTTAGACACATTACAAATTATGAGGATATAGACTTTTCTGTTTTCTCCTGGTTTTGTCTTTCTCCAAACAGGAAGTAACTGTCACTTCAAACACATAACCTAGGGTAGGTAAATTGACCTATTTCAAAAGGCAATGTTTACAGTTTCAAGGGCATCTTTGAACAATATGAGACAATATTTCAAATATTTTTGGAGCTAATTCCATAATTTTATGTCATACCACAGATAATCTCTCAGGAGAACATGATTAATGTGTCACAGTCCTACTTATAGTAGTGTGACTCTGCATAGATATTGCTGCATTTAGTACATTTCCATTTCAGTTTTAGAGATTTGTGCTTTCTCTTCTTCAAGATGAATTTCTTTTTTGATTATTACTCAGCCTAAATGAGATGACATTTAAGAGGAATCAAGAAATAGATCATAGGAAAGAATCTGGATTAGACTGGATTAGGTAATGACAAAATCTGAAAGTTGCTGTAAGGATTAACCCTTGTCTATCAAGAAAGACAGTGTTAAATACAGTTAAATACAATCATATATAGAATGGTTAATTGGTCAGTTTTTTTTTTATTATCAATTCTCAAACAATAGACAAGATCTACCCTGGAAAAATATTCTAACTCTAGAATCTTTTTCCCAGCTGCAATTGCAAAGAGATTTTAAACTGCATTCTTACAGTTTAGAAGTTGAATCTTGAGGATAGTTAAGCCTAAGAGACTAGCTATATATTAATATTTGTTAACATATTAAAATTTGAAAGAATTTCACTATTAAGAATCTTTTGTTTCTACTGTGCTTATAAAATCTACTACTGGTGTGTTTCTTTTAGGCAATTACTTCATTATGAATAATTTTAATAAATTAATCTGTGATTAAGATTTTTAGTAGAGATATTTTACAGTCCATTCTTTAGGATACTTTCTTTTCTTTGAACTTAGGCCTTGGCCTTCTTTAGTTCTCAGCTCATATCTTAGATCAACACAGGTTTCTTATTCAAAATCATCTTTAGAATAGGAATTAAGCCATTAATTCTATAAATTTAACCAAAGCAGTCCTAAATTCCTAAGCACTGCTAAAATAGTACCATTATGAGATGTCTTTTTCTTCTTTTAATTGTGAATGATGCAATTATTACAATTTTGGTCTCTTTTTTTTTTTTTTTTTTTTTCCAATGGAGACAAAATAATCTCTGTAAAATCACTCAGAAGGAGGAAAAAATTGACCTTTCTTCCTAGTTCCATCTTTGGTTCAATACACTGGAGGTGAATCTGCACAGTTCTGAAAAAAAATCCTTACTTGCACAATTTCAATTGACTGGAATGGTAAAATTTATCTCTTGCTTTCTTCTCTCCAGTAATTTTAATTTGCAAAAGAGTTAACCTTGCCAGTAGCTTGGTTACAGTCCGTTGCATTTGTGACATAGCCTATATTCAGGATTTGCATAGGCTAATTGCATTCCCAGATCTCCATCCTTCCAGGTATTCTTTCACTCAAATTTGTCAAAATTAGTTTTGCTTTAGTTTTAGATTTTTGTAATTTAGCAGCTTCTCACAAATGTACCAGATTCAGAAATTTGCATAACATTTGCATAATATTTTATCCTGTATCTAGCAGCATTCCTGTTCACATCAGATGTCCAGACGTATATACTTCAGCCTGCCTCTACTTCTAAGAAAGTTTTCCTTTTGGGAGTAGCTAGAGAGATGTTAAGTGTTATTATAACTAAGGGAATCAGCAAATCCTACTTTTTCTTTTATCATGTGGTAACTTCCTGGTATTGTTAATCGTTCTATTTCATTAGCTCTAGATCTGATGGCTGGAGTTTATAAGATTTTTTTTTCTATTTATTTGAACTCTTAGTATCTTTGAATATTCTCAAAACAGCTGTCAGATTCAATCTTAGCTGGGACTACCTTAAGAGGAAAAAAAAAAAAAACAGTCTTCCACCATCACTGTATCTGTTTAGCATTCCACTGCAAAAGAAATGATTCTTACTTATTTAGGAGGAGTGAGGAAGAAAATCTGTAATTACAAGTCAACATTATTTTCCTTGACAGTTTTCTGCCAATGGACCCACAAAATACATTTGTAAAGTAGTCTGTCTTTCTTCATATCTCTTGCAACCCAAGAGAAAATAATGTTTTATTTGAGAAGCCAATCAGACATACTTTTGTACATATTCTTTTTAAAGCAGAAACCTAAGACAAAGAATATGTGCAAAGTCTTTTCCTGACTTCAACTCCAATAATGGTATCATCAGCATAACACAGCATAAAGTTCCTTACCTGACTATGAATATAGAAATCTCTCTCCCTTCTTTATGAGTTCTTTATGCAGGATTTTCTGTCCTACTACTTTGTTATTGCTGTTGTTGTTTTCACAAGTCTTTGTTTTATCACTTGATCTCTCATCTATCTTAAGTAGAATACTGTACAATGAGCTTTTAACTTTTTCACCATGTTTTTGTTTAGCAAGGTTGCAAACATATTGCGAGGGAATAAATTTATAGAAGTGACTCATCATAAGTGTTCTCATGAGCATCTTGTGCTAAAAAGAACTGTGTGAGTGAACTGCATATCTGAGCAGAGTCTGAAAACAAAGTAAGTATTCATTAAGTACACAGTAAGCCAAATTGCTATGAAAAATGTTGAAGTGCAGGTGATGAAGCAATTCTATAGTGAGTTGAGTGGGGGACAGCTAATAAAGCATATTTCAAGTACTTCCAGATGTATGGCTGAAACTGTGTGAATGTCAAATCCATTATGTCTTTTCTTGATTACAATAACTGGAAGCATTATAAAACATTAGTTTGCCAGCACATCTGTGAGTGAGAGCAGTGATTTTAAATACTAGTTCACAGATTTTTTTTTCTCTTTCATCTTGAGTGTGAAAGTGCTGCAGAATTCCTGGAAGTGCTGAATCAACTGATACTACAGTAAAAGCTTCTTTTTACTCTAGTTAATAATGATCAATGCACTGCACCGGCTCTTCTCTAGCTTTACAATAGAAAACAAAAAAAAAAAAACAAAAAAAATCCTCAACAACAACAACAATAACAACAGAAAAGTACTACTGTATGCTTGTTGGGTTATCCAGTCAGGCTTGGTCCAGAAAGAAAACCAAAATATTTCCTGGTTGTTAGTAGGTGTCCTTCCTACAATGAGAAAACTTAATGTCCATGATCACCAGGCACCACTGTATGTGACCCATATAAGAAATTTTTTGCAGGAATTTCTCAGAGCATAGAAGAGGTTTCCTTATCTGCCTCATTCCAGAACAGCAACCGTGCCTCTCAGGACTCCTAGGGTCGTTAACTTAACCATGGCTACTCCATATTGTTCAGCAATCTTTAGTGCTTCCTTTTATTCTATGTAAGATGTAATAACTTACAGGTTAGTCAAACTTGTAATACCTTTTTTGCTTCTTTTTGCTTAAAAAGTTTAGTTCTAATAAGTCATAATATTAGATCTTATTAAGGCATACTTACATACTTAGTACAATACTATATCTTATTAAGGCATATGCAAATGATTGCCTTAGGGGAGAACTTTGTTTCTGTTTCATAACTATAATAGATTATTTAGAATCACATATAATAGTAAGAAAATAATTCCCTTCTTCACAGATACCATTGGTCATACACACACTTTGGTGCTTAGTAGTGCTATATGCTGCATACATCCTGCTCACATCACACTGCCATATGTTTATGGTATTTTTCAGTCTCAAGCCTACTCCTTTCATGCTTTTTCTCCTCTCTTTTGTTGTTATCTATGACTATCTGCAATGCAGACAGCATGCACTGGGTAAAACTGGTCAGTTGCACTTCTGCTGTGTCAGAGTTTCATACTGTAGAGTTTTGGAACTGTTGCTGCTTGTAAGCAGCAGGCATAAATACAAAAGATCATGAAAGAGAAAATAAAAAGCTGCTGGTGTGACAGATTGGTATTGTTCTGTAAGAAACTACCAGTGCTGTGGCATTGTAAGCTCCTGTGGAAAACTGAAAAGCTTATTTTATTGATGGGATCACTGTGCAAAGATTATTTGCTAGAGCTCCCTTGTGTTCTGTGGTAATGGTCGATCTGATTCAGATTATGTGAACAACTGCTACGATTAAAGAGTTAAAGGAGAAGTGATCTTCCTTTCACATTTCAATAGTACCTCTGCAGCGAGGGCTTTCAACTTCTGAGCTTTCAGGGGAAGAGAACTATAACTTTGTTATATCATTTACGCTTCAATATAAAAAAATGGAAGTCAAGTACTTAATTGAGACATGCAGGAGTTATTCTTCCTTCTTTTTTTTCCTTTTTAAGGAGAAGATTGTTAACAAACAAGTTGATACATTCAGAATTTTCAGGAGCACCAGGCAAACCATTATTTGATATTCCATTTCCATTAGTAAGTCAGGGTTCCAGACTTTCTCTGATATATTTACAGGGGCATTTAAAGCCTCTAGTATCAGAATAAGAATTTGATAACACTGATTAACTGTCAAATGAAGCAATTTACATAAACCATTCATATCAACAACTACATGAAAAAACTAGGCCAAAGTTTTAATAAGTTCCACTTGTACTCCTACAACCTCATTCTTCTTCACAGACCATGTACTTCAGCTTGAGCATTTGAAATTCGGATGCCAGTCATAATTGCAACTGAATATTTAAGAATGTTGTTACAGAGGAATGAAGCTGATGAGTAGGACTCATCCTCTGAGTACTGTAATCAGAGAAAATATCTTGATGAAGAAATGCCTAACATGAGAGCAGCGCCGCAGAGAGGGACCTGGGTGTCATGGTGGACGACAAGTTAAACATGAGACAGCAGTGTGCCCTTGTGGCCAAGAAGGCCAATGGGATCCTGGGGTGTATTAAGAAGAGCGTCTCCAGCAGGTCAAGGGAGGTGATCGTCCCCCTCTATTCAGCCCTGGTGAGGCCACACCTGGAGTACTGTGTCCAGTTCTGGGCTCCCCAGTA
>JAUBOD010000140.1:727287-739189 GCA_032353885.1 Nothura maculosa
GAGGCTTATTAAGTGCATTATATAAGATGTGCTTGCGTATCAATAAAGGGTGACTTGCTTATCACCTCCCTGCGCGTTTGTCTCTCGTCGCTTCCAACAGGTATGAAGTTTTTTTTTTTTACGTAGTCAGACAAAATTGGCTTATTCAGATAAATTTCTATAGACACTAGATGCACCTTTACATGTAACTGCATTTACAGGTTTTTATGCAATTTACACGTAACTACATAACAAATGTATGTCTCTCAAATAATATGTCTTTTTTTTTTTGAAAATGATTTGAGCTTCTAAGCATTATCAAATTTACCAAAATGTGAAAAATAATTAAAGATTATCCATTATCCACTACTCTTGTGAGTTTTGGGCAAGCCCAGAAGACGTGCATCTGGCTACATTCATTTTCTCCAATGACCTGATATATAAATCTGGTGAAAGTTGAGTGACAAACTAGAACAGTGATTTCTCACATGTAATTTGCATAGACTGGAAATTGTGTGCTGCTTTATTCTTTTTTTTTTTTATTTTTTTTTTAGTTTCTACTTCCTCGCAAGCTTTTGATGTTGTTACATCAAATATAAGCTAAAATAACTTTTAGCTGCTAATCACTGCGTTCCTTTGCCCTCTGAGTTTGTACCACCAACTATTATTGGTCATATTATCACATTCTTCAAAATAATAAGTCCATCTTCAAGATGATTCCTAGGACCAGGGCCATATCCTGAAGGAAACTTGCTTAATTTGGTATTTAGGTACTTGACTTGAAAAGAATAATTAAAATATGGGGTGAAATATTGATACTCCCTACTCCCCTAAAAGGGACGTAAGATTTTCTTATTTTTGGATTATGTTTTATGGAGAAGCCATTGCTACCATCTTGCATAATTATAATATCATTAAAATTGCTTAAAACTTTTGCCCAGGAAGTGGTAACATTTATATCCTCAAAGTGTTTCTAATCTCTATTTGGATATAGGACTAGTTGTTTCATCTTTCTTCTGATTCCTCAGTCTCTCCAGTTCAATCATATGTACAAAAGTGATAGGACCACAAAGAACTGAGAAGTCCATAAGGTATTCTAGAGTACTCAGACAAGAACAAGATTTTTTTTGTCCATCCTACCTGGATCAATAGTTCATTTCTTCTACCCAGAAGCAAGCAAATAGTGAATACATAAGACTAATAAAATCTTATGATTTTATCATAAATCCGGAGAAGTCATTATGAGACAACTATTTCCAAGACCTAACAGCTACAGAAGAGCAAGAGAGATGGTAACAGTTTAGCATGCTTATTAAAATATCAACAACAATAACATAAAGTGTTTCTGTTCTAACAACTTCAACCATTATGGGATATAATCAATGTATATCTGCTTCCTAGTGGAAACCTGGATTTCACTAACTGCTATTTTTCCAATAAACATGTGGATCTTGTGAAAGAACATGAAATTGGAAAACTGAAGTTGTTGTTGGGCTTTCAAGTGCCTTAGTGATCTAGACTTAAGGATTTCATTACACACATATTGTATTATTAATTCTTAAGAAGAAGAGTTATTCCAAAAATCAGAAATTTTCTCTGAATCTTCATGTACAGTTATGAGTAAGACAATCTAAAGTAAATCTCATGACTAAATTTTGATTATTTCCAAGCTGAATGTGAAGATCTTTGTTGCATCACATAAATATTTTTTTCCCTCCAGACAGCATCCTGAAGATTCAACATATAAAGGTGGTTAAAGATCTGTAGTTTCAGAATAAAATAAAGTGACTTTTAATGACAAATACAATCCCCTTAACCAAACTAATCAATGACCAGTAAATTTAAAAATGATTGATTCCATTGTTTTATTTTTTTAATTGCCAAACACTTATATATGCCTTAATTTTCTATCCACAAAGCTATAAAGGATTGCACTTATGCATGAAAAAAAAGGCAAAAAAAATATTATTATGGAATAACAACTCATGAGATTGCTTTACTTTAGGAAAAAGTATGAATTCTCCTAACAAGATTGCTTTGGACAATTGAATTCATTTAATACAGTCATCTAGTTATCTGACTCCAGAGATTCTGTAGATTCTTTTTCTTCATAATAAATGAAGAGAAACTGAATTTGTATAAACAATAATTCAAATTTAGGATATTTCATAAAGCACAAGTATAGGCAAAAACAAGTCTTTGTCTAAATTGATCATAGACAATCAGCAAGCTGGTGAAGAATTTAAGAAGAGAGAAAAGGGACCTTTAAGATTATCAATAGCTGTCATCAGCCAGCTGAACTGAAATTTTTTAAATTCATGAAGTTTTATCCTAAAACTGAATAGCTGATTTTACCTCTCTTCCTCTCCACCACCTGCAAGACACCATAAAGAGAAGACTTAGAATTTAATAGTGAGATATCCTTTCCATTCCTGACCAGCTGAAGTAATTTATTCCTATGTCAACAGTACCTATGGGCTTAATTAATTGTTGTTTGTTTGTTTTATATTATATATACATATATATAGATAGATAGATAGATAGATATGGAAACAGGGCAGTCAGGTCCCTGTTCATTTGATATTTGCAAGGATAAGGAAAACAAGATCTTTCTAGATGAATGTCTTCCTTATCATGTAAAATTAGCACTCTATAGCCATATGCCACTAATTAACATGCTGTGCAATTGTCCAGCTTCTGGTGTTCAAGAAGCCATTTCTGCAGGGAAATGTTCTGCCCTTTTTAAAATAATACCTTGTTCTTTACATTATTTTAAAACTTCCTCAGTGTCATCTCAAATCTGAATGATTTTTTCTCAAATGAATATCAAGGGAAAACTATATTCTACTGCATTTTTAAAGTGACATCAATAATATTCGTAATATTCTTTCTATAATGAGATACTTTTTCAGGGACTGCATAAGCTGCCTCTGCTTTTTATTATTTTATTTTTATTTTATCAGCTCACAATGGTGGCTTCATTATTCTGTTGTAATTTGCACTCAGGTCCAACATCTATTTCTGTCTACAAAACCTGTATATCAGAAATCCCCTCTGAAAAGCCAATCCATTCTTATGTAAGAAAATACCTAATTGTCTTCATACCTTGCATGAAAGGAGAGGAATTATTTAATAACAAAATGATTTTCGGGTCTGCATCATAGATATCCCTTGCACAAACTTTGTTTTTGCCATGATCAGGAAGAAACTACTAAATAAGACTGATCCTAAAAGCAAAATATCAGAAACTCTTTTTAGTGGGTGTTTAGGGAAGGCTATATCAACAGGACAAGAAAGCACTGCTCCCTTCAAACAATTTATAGTTCACAGTTCTCTTGGAGTTTCTGTTTCCCCATCTCATTACTACTGATAGGATCATAAGATAAATCTGGTTGGAAGGACAAGTGCTCCAGCCTAAGCTGCTTTGAGGAGCCTCTGCTGAATGCACTACAGTTTACCCACATCTTACCCATACTGAGGTCTCAAAATGGACACTGTGGTCTACATATAGTCTACAAAATGTTGCATAGAGAGGGATGATGCTCCTTTTCTCCTTGATGCTCCTGATAATCCAGCCCAGGAGCTGTTAGTCCCTTTGCTGCTCGGTTACACAGCTATCGCTCCCTGAGCTCACTGACCAACTCAACCACAGGGTCTTCATACATAACTGCTCCTTGATCACTGCAGCCTCAGCTTGCACCATTCCAGGGGCTCTTCTCTCCCCATGGCAGGATTTGGCATTTGTCTTTTCAAGAAATTCCTGTAAGCCTTTTCCTCCAGCCTGTTTGACTCATCTGGATGGCAGTCCAGCCCTCAGCCTATAGTGACTATTCTCCCAGCTTGATGTCAACCATTCAGCCAGAACTTCCAGGTGATTGAGAAAGATTTTAAATCTTTGCAGTCATTTGCTTGAACCAAAGTAAATATTTAAATAGACTCAAACAAAGCCGAAGTCTCTGCTAGTTTGTAATAATTCTCAAGCAAGTCCATTGAATCAACTGTATGTAGGAGTTCAAGGAAGCTAAAATTATGCCATGTGAAGACAGGATGATCTTATTACTGCCATATCACTCATGGTTCATGATGCTGAGAAGCTCTTTAAAATGACCACCTTATTTCTGTTCTGTTTTTACTCACCTTCCTTTATAATGAAGCTATAACCTACAGTCTTAAAGAGTTTACTGCAGTAGAAATACGAATAAGTATAGTCAAAGAATGGTAGTGAATTTCACAAGAAATTAGTAAATTTCACTCCACAGAGTGAGTTTCACAAACTTAATCAGATGTGACCTACAACAAAAGGATGCTACATAAGACTGATATCACATATCAGTCCTATATAACAGTCATGACTTTATGATCAATGCTTTCTAGTTTTGCTTATATAAATAAGTAGAGAATATTTAATGATTAAAAATATTCTATTTTTTGTGAGATTTAAAAATTCTTAATTGTACTGGAGTTGCAACACAGCAACTGACAGTTCTCATATGTTCATATTTTTATCATCTTCACTGTACTGGTTGAATGTTTACTAGGAGAAAGTTAAAGTCAATCACTATAGAAAAAGTAAAGCAGTTTTGCTCTGATGAGTGTGATGGATGCAAAAAGCAATAGTCATTCAGAGAAATCAAGCAGTCTAAGATTTTTGCAGTGCAGAAGAGAAATACACACATATATATATAATTATTCTCTTTAAAAATTATCTCAGTCATGGAGACACAATTAACTGGGGTAATAATATACTTTTTTACACTGAATTTGTTTTCATTTTTTAAGTATATAAACCTAGTTTAAGGTAGAGTTAAATAAGTCATTTTTTTTCAAAAGTATGTGTTCAAAAGTATGTGCAATAATGAATGATTTGAACATTTTTATTTTTTTTGTTTATTATATTTCTTTCACCTCAGATAGGGTAGTAACCATTTTCTCTATGTCTGTCCTTCCTTCATTTCTGTGTAGAACTGTAGTGATGCCAGACAAATAAGAAGAAAAAGAATTAAGACTTACTACACAGGAAGGGCAAAGTAGCAAAATTCCTGTGTCTGGAATATAAAGAAAGAGTTTATTTAACATGAGATGGGGAAAAAAGAAGAAGATGTTGACTTGCATGTAAAGAATATACATCTTTCAGACCAGAGTAAAAAATGAGAGGGAGTCCCTGAAAATTGGTGCATAAAGATAAAAAATGATATTGGTGCATATGCATTTGAACTACTAAATTCAGTTTTAAGCATTTTAACAAGAATTGGACTATTTGAAAAAGCATATGACTGAGAATTACAAGAAGACTTGGTAATATGAACAAAAGAAGAAAGACTTTCTTAAAGCTACCTCAGCTTGCCATTTGGCAATTCTTACTTTATCTTTATGCTGGAAGACATTTTCTTTCATCAATGTTGCTATTAGTACCCAACCTCATCTGCTTACTTGCAATGTCTTTCCAGTGACATTTCCTTGTCATTTAGTTTTATAGTCTTTCCGTATTAGGATTTTTTTTTACTTCCTAGTGATAAAATAAACACCAAGTGTAGAATACAATGTCTAATAATTAAGGGAAAAAGAAGTTTAGCAGAATTTCAGAATTGCCTTCTACAAACTTTTTTTTGGATTATACTGAAAAAAAATCAAGAAAAAAATGAAATTAATTAAATCAATTGATAAATGATAAATAAAAATAATCAAAATAGTATAAAAATAATCAACTTCATATGGAAATAATTTATTTACAAGGTTAATATTTATTTTGTCAGTTTTGAAGAGATACATATATGGACAGATATGAAATTGATTCTGTTATTAAAAGGATTATTTAATAGCTTTTCTTCTAAAATTATATTTATTAAAGGCAGAGTAAACTTTAGCACTGCTCTAGTAAAAAGAGGAAAATAAAAGAGGCATTAATATGTTAAGACTTTTTAAATGAGTATAAGAAAAAATTAAGCTCAGCAAAGGGCCTAAAAATAAAATATTTTATTAAATAATTTTGTTCTGTCTAACAATTGAACAATTTTTCATTATACTTACACTTTAATACATTTTCCTGTTATTTGAATGCTTTTTTTGCTGGAACTTCATTGTGAAGATGGTGGCTTGTAATGGACCATATATATATATATATGATTATTTTCACCTCCAGGGACATTTTCCACACAACATGGAATGTGATTTTGTCATAATTAAAACCTAAGTTAAGCATATTATTGTCTGAGTGGAACAAACAAATGAACAACAACAACAAAACATAGCTTTCTCTGTAGTGATCTTTGTGAGTAATATCACTCATGATATTGAACATACATTTTTTTTGTCTACTGCTTCCAGATAGAGAAAAAAGAGGATTAAAACGTAATAAGGAAAGAGACATTCCTTTCATGTAAAACACTAAGCATTAATGGCTTATTTAGAGAAAAAGAATATGTTATCAGAAAAATCCCCCAGGACAGAAGATAAATAAACCATTTAGTGGTATGGACAAAGAAGTCATATTTGCAGCTTATGCTAATTTTTCCTATCCCTAGCTAATCAAACATTACTATAGGGAGGCAAATGCACTAAATAAATATTTTAATCTTTGCCTTTGGAAACTTGCAACAGAGAAAGATTTAACTGATTTATTTTGTTTTGCTTTCCAGATATACTTTCTATATTAAATACAATCTTTTAATGGGAATAAAAATCTTCTAAGTAACTACATGTCTTTACTATTTAAATTCAAATAAAATAATTATCTAAGATTTCTTACTATATTGATATTGAAATAACTTCATAGTGCAATTAAAATTTTGCTCATCAATGACCTGGACGAGGGCACGGAGTGCACCCTGAGCAAGTTTGCGGACGATACCAAGCTAGGTGAAGTGGCCGACACTCCAGAGGGCTGTGCTGCCATGCAGAGGGATCTGGACAGGCTGGAGAGGTGGGCAGAGAGGAATCTTATGAGGTCCAATATGGACAAGTGTAGGGTCCTGCACCTGGGCAGGAGCAACCCCAGACACCAGTACAGATTAGGGGTTGACTGGCTGGAAAGCAGCTCCACAGAGAGGGACCTGGGAGTCCTGGTTGACACCAAGTTAACCGAAAGTCAGAAGTGCCCTTGTGGCGAAGAAGGTCAATGGGATCCTTGTCTGCATCAGGAGGAGTGTTACCAGCAGGTCAAGGGAGGTGATTCTGCCCCTCTACTGAGGTCTGGTGAGGCCGCACTTAGAATATTGTGTGCAGTTCTGGGCTCCCCAGTGTAAGAGGGATGTGGAGCTTCTAGAGAGGGTCCAGCGGAGAGCAACTAAGATGACTAAGGGACTGGAACATCTCTCGTATGAGGAAAGACTGCGTGAGTTGGGCCTGTTCAGCTTAAAGAAGAGAAGGCTGAGAGGGGATATGATAAACTCATAAGTTCACGAAGGGAGAATACAAGGAAGAACGGGACAAGTTCTTCTCATTGGTGGCCAGCGATAGGACAAGGGGTAATGGGCAAAAGCTGAAATATAGGAAGTTCCACCTGCAGGTGAGGAAGAACTTCTTTACTGTGAGGGTGACAGAGCAGTGGAACAGGCTGCCCAGGGAGGTTGTGGAGTCTCCTTCTCTGGAGATCTTCAAACCCGCCTGGATGCCACCCTGTGACACCTGCTCTGGGTGTCCCTGCTGGAGCAGGAAGGTTGGACTAGATGATCTCTAGAGGTTCCTTCCAACCTTGAACATTCTGTGATTCTGTGATTCTGTAAAATAAAAAGTATGTTTGAAAATATTTTTTTCAATATTATAACTTTTAGGTAGTAGCAGTTTTAAAATTATTTTTATGAATATTTTCAAACATAAATATTCACAGATTTCTAAAATATAAGGTGAAATTTGAGTCCTAATGAAGTTAAGACAAGGTCCCTAGCTAGCTAGCTTAGCATTTGTTGTGTGAGCTGATGCATCAGACAATTACCCCACTTTAGAAGCTATTACATAGATGTTTCCTGCAAGAGAAAATTGATCGACAGCTCTGTACTTCTTTGTCTATACTGGTTTATAAATTGTAGATTTAAAGTCTTGAGACTATATCCACTCTAGCAGATTAGATTTGAAAAGAGCTTGATGAAATCATTTTAGTCTCTCACCAATTCTAAAACACATCAGAAAGGAAACAACAATTAAAATGTAATAAATCCAAAACTGTATGATATGTGGATAGGAACTTATGGGAGCATTCAGCTTATAATATACACCCAGGAAACGCTTTATAGCTTTATCGAGTTAATTCTCTTCACGTAGTAGATCCAAATTATGTGGGACTACTGCTATCCAGACAACTATGTATTAAGAACTAAGAAGGAAGTGATATGCCATAGGCACAAAGTGTGAGATATACTGCAATGATAAGTAGCATTTTTGAAAGGACCTCAGCTGGAGCAAACTCACTGTCCTGAAAAAGCTTTAAGTCTTGAAGGCTTATATTGATAAGTAGTGGTATCAGCTGCATGAAAATGCTATGAGATAAGAGGAGCAGCCTCCACCACCGGATTCCTTTGTATCTATGATTTATCTCTAATCCTTGTAAATTTATAAGCCTTCCCCACATGTACATAGGAGCATGTAGTAGTTGGCGTTACCAGCATGCCTTAAGATCTAGTGGAAATCGCTGTTCCTCTGAAGTTTCCAGTCAGCAGGAGGCTGTGTAAGCCGTATGTATATCATTGGAGTACAGCATTAAAGGAGAGATGGCCTTTGTATGTCATTCCTGCAACAAACTACCTGGGAAGGAAATTAGTGAGGAATTCTTGAGATTTCTTCTTCCATAGCTTACACTCTGGAAATTTTACCACAACTGTTACATATACGATTCACAGAAAAAGATGTATTTTGGAAAAAGAAAAATCCTTTAATTAGTGGGGTGTAGGGGGAATATATTATTTTTAACATGCAATTTCTATGTAGTGTTTATTACAACTTTATACTGCAATGTTTCAGAAATGTTCAAATGCTACTCAGTTCATAACACATTCTAAAGGAAATAAATTGTGATAATGGTTTTAGCCATGTAAGCAATAATATCTTATACATAAAATAAGTTACAGTAATATGCATTTAAAATAAAAGAAGGATCTTCAAAAATGTATTTGTGCTGTGTAAATGCAAAATAAATTCTAACTTACATATGCAACATAGGTAGGCTCCTCTATATTTCTTCTTACATATATTTCTATATTTGCCTCCCAAGAGAAAGATAAAGGAGAAATAAAAATTGTATTGGCAGCAGTAAATGAGTTATTCTTTGTGATTATGATCATAAAATCTAAATAAACAAATAAAAATATTGTTTCAATTTTTTTTCCCCATTTACAGATATTATGCTTTTTCCAGAAGAGAGAACTGAACTGGGGTTTTGATTGCAAAGATCATCACAACATGACAGCCATAAAAAAAGTTTACAGTATATGACAAGGTCAAACCAAAGTTGCTGATTTCAGCAGCAAGAAAATCAGTAACAACATGACCATGTTTTCTTTAATCTACACATGCTATACAGGCAGCTGATGGACAAATATTGACATTTTAAAGTCTGCACATGCTAATTATAGCATATTTTTATCCTTAAATATGTAGGTTTTTCTTTTACACATGTTTCTGTTTAGATCTGGATATTTTGCCTTTCACAGAAATTTTTGTAATGCACTACATAAGCGCATTAAGTATATAGGTACTTTTGAAATAATTATTACTTGTAAACAGTCTGTCATCATTCATACCAGTTATTCTTTCCTAGAAATTCCTATGAGGAATCTTAATGCTTACTATATTTTAATACTTAAGTCTTATTTAGACTAGCTCATATATGATGTAATATTTGAAATTAATACAAAATAATGGTTTTTGTTTATCCTTATCAGGCAAAGAATATGTTAAGACCAAAGATATCAAGACCTAGTAAGACAGAATCACATAACACTATGTTAGTTAAAAATATTATTAATCAAGATTTTCTGATATTAGGTAAATGATCTAAATATTACATTTTTGAAATAATGAATCCAGCAACCATCTCTGACACAAACTAAAAGAAAATAAATGTATGCATGAATCAAAGATGAAATCTTTTTTTTTCTGCTCCCTCACATGAGAAAATATTAGTTAAAATACTCTGATCTTGCAGTCTCCTTGAACATATAATGTTTACTGCTGCTCTTGAAATAAGCACATTAAAAATATTACTGTAATATACTATTTATTTCCCATAAGAATTCCTTTATGTATTATAGAGATTGGACAAGCAGCAGGAGAATATGCAGCATCCAATATGACCTCAGCAAGATGCAAGCTTCCTATTAAAAATGCATCACAGGTAGACATTTAGATTTCCATAGACGCCAGCTATAATGAATGAGAAGCCTACCTGGCACGGTAGGCTTTTTAATCAATGAATGAGAAGCCTACCTTGCATTTCTTGCATTATAGACCTTATGTTGACCTAGTTAGATGTAAGTCACATCAAAACATAAACAACAACAACAAAAACCAGAGCAAATAGAGTTTAAAAATTAAACAACATGTAAGCAAGAGTCTATATACTGGGATTAATGTAAATGTTTTCTTTTGGTGTCAAAATCTATTTTCGTAATAGTAGAATGAAAGAAACTGCATTGTATAATCTTGCTACATTTTGTTTTCCAGTCTCAGATAATTTTCTGGAAAAACCTTAAAATTACTCTTTCACTACTGCAGTACAGAAAATCTACTTCAGCACTTCCTTCTTTTTCATTGCTCTCTTATGATAGCAGTAACTCATAAATAAACATATGAAAGCATATATATATATATATAAATTGTAGACAGAAGCTTCAAAGGATGGCAGGGGATAATATGTTTCATCTCTCTATTAGGAGTACTCATGGAAATTCCAAAATTCTTATTGTGCTTTTTAAGAAAAATGCTTATTTTTGTTTTCTGAAATCTTCTCAAATGTTGGTGGTGAGGTACTCTGCAACTCACAAACAATTCTATGAATAAAATTGTGTGCTTGTCTTTCTTAACTTCAAGTTGACTACTTTTAATCAAGTTGAATCAATATTTTTTTAATTTGGTAAAACAGAAATTTCTGTTATAAAATTGTAATTATTCTATTTACTTTAATATTATTCCGAATAATAATCTCCTTTCTAAGGTAAAGTATCATATAGGTTTTTCAATCTCTTTTTATATACAAGATGTTTGTTTTTGAGAACTTTGAATTCTCTCAAATCAACTTCTTTCTGAGAGAAAACTACTCCATGTGAGTATAAAATATGCTGAATGAGTCACCCCTGTTATTTAAAAAAAATATATTGATTTGCGATAGTATGTATGTAGTAATTAACAGAATCCATTCCTAATATTCACTGGTGCCTACGGGGCTACTCTGATATAGAGCTTAGATTTTTTTCCATTATAGATATTAATCTGTTTGAAAATTAAAATAATTTAAAATCAGTTTCCAAGGAGAAATATTATTGTGCACAGTATATCTTTTATTTTAATGTAGCTGTGATTTAAAATGAGAAATCCCTAGTGAAAATTATATTATTCTCAATATCAACTATAGATTGATCATTGCTATAAATTCTGTCTATATTCAGCAAAACTCTTGAGAAATTTAAATTATAAAAGGGTTTACACTCAAGCCTCCAGGGAACACAAACTGGATGAAGTTAGTCATTTTCTTATTTGTTTCCTCTGTTTATGTATAAGATATCTCCAAGGAATATTTTCTCATTTCCTTTTGTAGTGTCTTAAAAGCAGACAATGACTGTGGTGTAACAAGCGGAGGGAAAGAAGAGGTGGGAGTTTTAAAAGCTGTGAAGCTGCAGTTTTAGGTCAGATTCTCGAAGGGAAGGGCTCTGGAGCGGACGCTCGTGCCGGAGCTCCTTGTCTAGAGGCGAACCACTGCGGCCAAAGCCGCCGAGCG
>JAUBOD010000140.1:739639-749862 GCA_032353885.1 Nothura maculosa
AGGCCTGTACTTAGCAGTGTCCCCCCAGGGATCAGTCCTCGGCCTGGTCCAACTTATTCATTAACGACCTGGATGAAGGCATGGAGTGCTCCCTCAGCAAGTTTGCTGACGGTACCAAATTGGGAGGAGTAGCTGACAGCCCTGAGGGCTGTGCTGCCATCCAGAAGGACTTGGACGACTGGGCAGTGAGAAATCTTACGAAGTTCAACAAAGGCAAGTGCAGGGTTCTGCACTTGGGGAGGAATAACCCTGGACACTAGTACAGATTAGGAGTTGACCTGCTGGAGAGCAGCCCAGTGCCATGGTAGATGACGACATGGCCATGAGACAGCAGTGTGCCCTGGTGGCCAGGAAGGCCAATGGGGTCCTGGGGTGCATTAAGAAGAGCATCTCCAGCATGTCAAGAGAGGTGATCATCCCCCTATACACAGCCCTGGTGAGGCCACATCTGGAACATTGTGTCCAGTTCTGGGCTCCCTAGTACAAGAGAGATGTGAAGGTGCTGGAGAGAGTCCAGCACAGGGCTACCAGGATGATCAGGGGCCTGTAACATCTGCCCTATGAGCAAAATCTGAGAGAGCTGGGCCTGTTCAGCCTGGAGAAGAGAAGGCTTAGAGGGGACATGTCCACTGTGTATAAATACCTCGAGGGAGGGAGTGAGGAGGATGGGGTTGGCCCCTTTTCAGTGGTGGACAGTGATGGGACTAGAGGCAGTGGCTTCAAACGGAAGCATCGGAAGTTCCATAGGAACTTAAGGAAGCATTTCTTGACAGTGAGGGTGACAGAGCACTGGAACAGGCTGCCCAGAGAGGTTGTGGAGTCTCCTTCTTTGGAGATCTTTAAAACTCACTTGGATGCAGCCCTGTACCACATGCTCTAGGTGACCCTGCGTGTGCAGCGGGGTTGGACTAGATGACCTCTAAGGTCCCTTCCAACCTTTAGCATTCTATGATTCTATGGTAGTCTTAAAATCTTGCAAGGGAAACCAAAATCACAACAATCAGCTGCAGTTCCCACTTCCACAGGGAGATGAATGCATGCTCACTTGGACAGATATCTTACTCTTCCTCACTGCTCTTCAAGACTGGGACCAGGTAGCCCATCCCAAATGCTCAGTTCCTTCTTCTCTATAACCAGACGGCTCTTCACACATCCATTTAAATACTGATCTCCCTTCTTTCCCTATCACTATGTGGGCCTTCCCTTCTTCAATAAAAATCTTTCCTGCTTAGATTAGGTTTTGAATTTTACACCAAAATTTTGTAGAGAGAGACTGAAATGGTAATAAATACTCATGTTACTCCTCAAATGTTACTCATACTAGTGAAGTGCCTTGTTAGCAAACTACGTTAACAGTTTTCTTCGATGAGACAGTATCCTAAAAAAGAAGTTATAAATTTACAGTGTTCCCATTTCTCCCATCTGTCCCAATTCTGTAATGAGAGCTCAGACTGAAAAAGGCAATGCTTTCTGCTGAAATCTGGTGGAATGAGGGGAAAACTGATGGAAAGAACTGATGGACAATCTGAAATGTAGTGATTTGCATATAGAATTTTAGTATGTTTGAGTTATATTTTTATTTAAATGAAAATTATGCACAAAGTGAAGATATTTTGCAATTACAGTTGTAGAGACCTCTAACCAGCTACCTCCCTAATTTTGCCTGGATTGAGCAGTCATCCTAACCTTTAAGAAAGCAATTAAAGATGTTTATTTTTTGTGTATGCAAGTGTGGGCTCGTAGAGCTGATGTAATAGAAGAACGGTAAGAATTCAGTACAGTTTGAAGGAGGACTCCTAGAAAAAGTCAGCAAGGTTCTTACCTTGAGGTAAAGCGTTGAGTCAGTGAGGTAAAGCACTGACTGCTGCTAGGGTAGTGTTGCAGTGTGAAGCCTGCGGGGGAGTGAGAGGAGGAAGACCACTATAGGCCTGATGTTGGCGGTATCAGATTCACAAACTGTTTGACAACTGTAGGTCTGATCGCCTTCCCAGGAGTGAATGGAAACCATGAAATAGATGATAAGCTACAGGCCCAACTCTGGCAGTATCACATTCATGAACAGTCTGTTGACTGTAGGCCTAACTGCCTTCCAAACAAGTAGAGCTCACAAATAGCATGATTTATTCAAATGCAATATTTACAAAGAAGCTTTCGGATGTCTATGCAGGAAATTCTAGCTAACTCTGATGTACAAATATGCAATCATCACTCACTCCAGAAGATGAGAGAGGGCTCTCCGTCTCCAAGAGTCTCCTTAGGCATCATCGCAACCCGAGGAGAGGAAAAGGGGGATCAGCCCATTGACTGATCTCAGAAATTATGATGGAATATTCCCTCCAACTTCTGAGTGTCGTCAGGCAGCATCCTGATCTGAGGGGAAGGAAGGAGTTCAGCCTGTCAATTGATGTAGAAGTTATGATGGAAACTTCCCTCCTCCTCTGTCCCACTTAGTTCACCTTTCTACTTTTTTTAAAACATTTATGTGGAGCTTGAGTGACTGTAGTCATACTTAATTTTGTTATTGATTGATGAAAAAGTCTCTCACTTTTAAAGGTATAGTCAATCAAGAATCTAGACAGCACGCTCACTGAAGAGCAGTCTGCCTCGGAGGTGGGTGACTTCTGGGTTGGAGATATTTTTGCCGTTAAAATGGTCTTATGATGAGCAAAGATCATCCAAAAGAGGTGAGCAGCCACATTTGCTGGCTTAACACTGAACATCGTATAGCCGCACAGCTACTGTGAATCTTATCAGCTCTATAGCACCATCAGGTCACCACCTCCACAGGGAGTAAAAGAGTGGCCATGGTGTCTTCACTCCACCTTCCATTACTCCTCTCTGCAGCTGCAAGGAAGGCTGATTGTGCTGCCTAGGGAACCACAGAGGAGTAGAGTCCGAGTGTACCAACCGTCCTGGAAGTGGCGACTGTGTCTTACTCCAAGTAATCTTCTGTAATGCCATAACTCTTTTCCAAGCAGTTCTTCTTCCACAGATATGCACAGCTAGGGGAGAGCTAATAGAAACAAGTCAAATCAATAGATCAACTTAATTAATACTGTTCCTCACTACTGTCCAGAAAGCCTTTAGGATTTTCAGCAATGAATGAAGGTCACTGTAGGAGAGGAAAAACAGCTAGTCAGAATTGTTGTTGCCTCTCCAGCAGAATAGGTTGTACATGATTATAGACCTAAACTTTGGGAATTAGCTACTATCACCTTGTTTTCCTGCCTCCTGAGAGTTTGTCTTTTCTGCCTTAATGAAAATATTGGGGTTTTCTATTATTGTGAGGCTCTATTAATGTGAGGCTTTAAAAATAAGTTCATTTAGCACAGGAATGTCTATTTTAATTTTCTCATTCTCATTCAAAGTAAGTCTCAACCTATTTTTGTATAATGACTCCTTTTAATTAAAATCCATCCTATATCTCTGCCACTTGATTGCTAGAAGATACATTGGTGCTGATTATATTCTTTTAATTCTTCTGCATCCTTTAGCAGATTTTTTACTGTTTTTTCTAGGACTCATGATCTATAATTACCATGTTCACTACATATATATATATCTGTGTGCGTGCACGTGTAGGTAAATACGATATATTTTAGATGAATCTGAATATATGTGCATATGTATGTATCTTTGTGTGTTTGTGTGTGTGTGTATACATATAGATGAATGTGTGGCAATATATATATGCATATATTTGTATTTTAATGGTGAATATATTTTACAGCCCTCAAAAATTTCTTTATCATCACTAAGTGGCCCACTAGTATTTTAGAACTATTAAATGCAGCTTTCCAGCCAGTGATTTAAAAATGCTTACTTTGTGTAGCATTTCTTTTAATTGCTCTTAGTTATTAATGGATTGCGGTTAAGTATTCTCAAATGATACGAGAATATCTTCTTACTTCTTCCTTCCAAATATTGCTCTTTCCTGCCTTTTACTAGGAGCTTTATGGGAGCAAGATGCTTTATATATAGACTTTGTCAGGAAACAATTAAGCATCCACTAATGAATTGTCTCATCCTATTTCCTCTTTAAGGGACCAGCTATATAATCTGTGGAAGAAGAATTAAAGTAGCTGGTAAAAGAGACATAATTTTTTGTTGTTCTTGTTTTCTGTTTGGGTGCTTTTATAACCGTTGATCTTTTCTAATTACTTATGAGTAACGGCCCTACAATAATTTCAATGCTCTTGGCTGTGCTTTTTATCTATTTAGAAATATGCCTGAGCATCACAAGGATGAAAGACAAGAGCAATGTATTGTGATTTCCATGTGTGCAGTTCTGTTGCTCTTTCTGGCAGTCTTATTTTGACAAATATCTGATGTTTATCACAAGTTCTGTCACACTGAACTTCCTGAAACAAAGGATAAGGCAAGAGAGCAGCACTGCAAATGTGGAAGAGTACTGCCACTGAAAATACTGTGCCTGTCAGTTCAGGGACAAATAAACATGAGTCTCACAACCAAAATAACATTTATCTTAATTTTTTCAGGCAATGCGAGGTGCTTGGTTGAAGATTCATTAGAATGTATCAAATCTCTGGGAACTACTGACAGTAGAAAATCAAGGAGCAGAAATAATCAAAGAGGATTTTAGCTTAGAAATGATCCAGAATAGAAAGATATATATCAGATGAAAGGTGTATTCCTTTGTAAAGGTACATGGTGACATTCTGAAATATTTTGTTGCTTTATCCCAATGTCTCTTCCATAAAGCTGAAGATATATATCTAGAGAAATATGCATCCTTCATATTAGACTTTCATGTTAAAAATGGATTTCTAAAGTTTATTTTCTATCTGGTTCACCCTCTAGTTAAAAATATACACATCGGTATAGACAAATAGATATACACGTAAGTTTGCATGGATGTCTTGGCAAATAAATGTATAGAATTGTTTTTTATATTTCGTGTGCATGTATGTGTAAGGTAAGAATATGAGAAAATATACTTTACTGGTTTTCACACAATCTTTATCTATCCTTAAGACACTTTACTAGTGTAGCTATAGCACAGAGCTCTCTCTTTCTCATGGAGATTGAGATTATAATGGGAAAAGAATTATTGTGCTTGTTTAGTTCAGACCAATTCTCTGAATACTAATTTGCAAAAACACTTTTTTCTTCTCTTTTCCATGAGAACTTTTTATTACTTTTCTCACATTTCTAGTCAAAACCACAAGCACAGCAATGTTCAAATTTTTATTCAGATGCAGTCTATGGTTTTATTGTAATTTATAATCACTTTAAGATAAGAGCAGGTTTAGAGTCAGTTATATGTGGAGAGTTCAATATATGCAGAGAAAGTTGTGAAATCCTGTGTAACTGCTGCACTCAATCAGATATCTGTACTTTCAGTTTTAACTCAGGTAAATGCTTACTCATATGTGTCTAACTAAATTAAAATTCACTAACGAGGTCAACAAGCGATAGTAGTTGACATGACTGGGCTCACTTCTAAGCTGTACTGGAGAAAATTAGTCCTTTCTGCTCTTTCATCCTAACACAGTGCATGAATAAATTCTGTAGAAGTCATAACAATTTTCTAGATCTTTTCTTAAGTAGAGTGTTTGTTAGTTTGATTCCTTTTCTGCTTTCATGTTGGACTTAAAGATAACTAAAGAAAAATGTAGCAAAATTGGCATGCTAAAAAAATCTAGCATCTTAAATAAATCAGGATAAATCTTTACCTCTGGGCTAAAATTGGTGTAATCTAACATCCAGTCTATCCTTCTTGAAATCATTCTTGATTTTATATCTAACTGTAGAGAATAGAATTCTCCAAAGCTCACAAGGAAGATTAAGGTTTGGAACAAGATGGATTAGATATTAGATGCTCAAAGTGTGAGATGCTGCTAATTTTGCAATAGTTACAGAGTAGCATTCAGCCACTTTTTGAGACAAGCATTCATTAGCAGTCATTGCTAAAGTATATATATGGTAATAATCTAAAATATTACATCAGAATCTGAGTTACTATAGTTCATTTTTAACTTTTATCATTCAAAAGATCTGAGGATCTAGTCCATTGTATTTAAGATGAATTCATGTTAATTTATTCATCCTTGCAATTTACTTAGTTTATTTCTTATAGTTGAACTGGAACTTAGTGTTGTTCTTTTTCATGATAGAGTACAAAAAGTGTACCAAAGCTGTTTTCCAGTTCTCTCATCTTCTGAGATTTACTTAAATTTTCCTAAATATTGGAAAGCTATTTCTGAAGCCATTTTACAATCTCCATATTCCTAACAGGGAATTAGGAATAAAATACTACTGCCCATTTTCAGAATATAACACCTTTCTCTCGGTAGGGTCTAAGTGCAAATATAAAACAATGTGATGAAGAATTTCTATATTTTCTAGTTCAACAGGAGTTGAAATGATTAAGTTCCTCTACCATGCTTCTGTCCCAATGTATATTTTAAAATTAGTTCTGTTAAAGAATACCATCATCAAAACAAGAGAGAAGCAATCTCTTCTTTAAAGTGCAGAAAATGTTTACTTACCTAGTATATACATGTGTTCCCATTTGATAAATATTTTTTATACCAAGAGAAATCGCAGGCTGCTGAAATCTTTTTCTGTGTGGCACAGAAAAGAGACTGCAAAGGCAGTTTTCAAGCCCTTATCTGCAAAGGGAAAGAGATGATTGCCTTAACCTTTGTTATCAGTATGAGACCTGCTTTAATGCTCATAAGGCTCAAAAGGACTTATGAAGTGGTGAAAGGCTGAGCTAGATGGGCTGCATCTTATTGGCAAGAAGCTGGCTCTTGAATATAAGAGCCTTTACTGAAGTAGCAGATATTCAAACACAGAGAAACACTGCCTCTCACAGGTTCAGGCTCAATTTTTTTTTTTTTTTTTCTTGTGGTAGCTTACATTCAAAAGACATGTAAAAACTAAAGTGTAAAACTCATTAAAGAATAAAGGCAGCTGCATGTGAGAAACTGCCATTGGCTTCTTCTTCTCCATCACAATTATTTTTGGTATCAAAAAATAAAATAAATTTAAGTTCCTCTTACCTGGCTCTCGAACACTGAACTAGATTAATGAAGAGATTCATCAAGAACATCTCTGACTCTGCATCATGGACCAGTCTATTTCAACTTTGTTTTTTTTTGTTGTTGTTTTTCATTCTCCATTAACTACCATATAATTGTACAATAAAAAAGTAAATATACTGCTCATTACTTTTCCTCTTCAACTTGTAAGGATTTCACAGTTTACTTTCTCTCTTCAAATCCAATTAAGTCAGGATTCTCTGGTTTGCATTTTTTATCATTGTCAAGTTTTTATTAACACGAGCAAACTGACTTGTTATTGTGTGGATCTTCACTTTTTTTCTTCTTTGGTATACTTGCATTTCTGTTATTTTTCAGCAGTATATTTAAATTCAAATTCTGCACATGTAGAACTGTTGACATGGTTGGAGACTTATCTAATTCTCAAATAGTTTTGGATTACTTCTCTATTCTCAAACAATATTATTCCAAAATTATTCATAAGTACTACTTTTTTATATTTAGGAATGCAGAAAGAAGATGGAAACAGCCCCTTTTTTTTTTTCTTTTTGGTAGTCCTTCATTAAAACAGTTTTTCATTCTTTTTTTTTTAACTATTATTTTCTGTATCAGAAAATTACATTCATTTTAAGCTCTACATTGGATGCTCTGCTGTGAGATCAGCAAATATAAATGCCCTAGGCATTACATTTTAAGAGCCCAAGTACGTAATACTTCAAAAAGAACTAATAAGACTTCCTTCTGTGAATGCCTGGTTTGGAGAGGGACTCAGCAATACCATATGTTGAGAAATATTAGCTAAAATATTTGCCCTTTTGCAAAGCTTTCAAAAGGTTAAAAATAAGAGATTAACTCCTTGCAGTTTCCATGAAATATAGACCTAAATGTTAGCCATAAGAATTCTGAAAAAAAAATGGGGGGGAGGGGAGAGGAATTAGAAAATTAGAAAGGGATAACGAGAATTAGAAATCTCATACTTGTGATTCCCTTTATCTATTCCAATATATTTATTCTAATTCAGACACAACATCCATAAAACACATTTTAGGCTTTATCTGCATACCTTATTACATGCAGGTAGAAAATGCCAAGGTATGAGCAAAAGCCTTTTTGTTGTCATCGTTGCTTTGTATCTTTGAATATAAACTCTTTCATTTCCTTACCTTGATGAAGGGGGCAGATATGACAATCAGTAACTTCCTATGCACAAAAGATTTTTCTAAGTGGATTCTCCACATTTGGAAAAAAAATGATGGTTTGGAGTCACTGTGCTCCAGGAGGTAAGTTAGCTAGCTACAAACTGCTCAGGTTTAGAACTGTTCTTCCAGTGCATATAAGTGGTATATTTTTATTAGGAAACATCTATGATGAGCATAAACATATCTCAATGCATCTTAATATCAGCTGTCATAGTGATAGTACTCACTAATTAATTTGCTTCCATAAAAACACCTCAGGGGTGACCTTAAAAAAAAAAAAAAAAAAGAGAAAAACATGCATTTTGGCAACATTGTCTAGATAAGAGTTGGCCATGTGTCTTGGTGACACTTTCTCTACAGAAGGCAAAAAAGGTGTGCTAGTAGAGAGGTGTCATATTTTCCAGCCATATCTCTAATCTGATTAACAGTAGCTCAAAGACCAGGGTGCACTATGGCAGGTATAAACAGACCATTTTAGATAGATCATTGAGAATTAAGAAAATTTCAAACCCAGACAATTTCTACCTTTTGTGGATGGGTAAAAAAATCGAACTATTTGTGGTCTAGACTTGGTTATGTATTTGTTACTTCTCATTCTATCCCAGTCTAGCTCAAAATCCCAGGAGCATAATTCATCTATATTTTGGAACTGACTTTGTTGGAAAATTATATTCAGACTATATTTTTTTATAATCTTTTTTTTATTATTCCTCTTTGTGTTATATCTTCATTTTTATTTATTTTGTTTTGTTTCCTGTTCTTAGAGGTGAAAAATAAACAGACTTCCTTATGGATTCTGAACTGCTTTTCCTTGTGAAGGAAAAGAAATGTTTAGAAATAGTTTTGATTTTTTTACTAAAGGCATCCTCAATCTGCAAACTAAAAGCTTTAAGATTTGCAGCTCCTTCCTCATGCATTTTTCCCTAAGGCATATCTGCTTTTCTCAGTACCCCAAAATAGACTTTTTTTTTCTGCTTCCCCACAGACATATGCATCACCAATTCTCTTGGCTCCCTTTTAATAAGTTTGGAATATTTCAAAAAGATACAGAAACTATTTCGGATTGTGTACAGGGAGTAATAGGAAATTTAAAAGAAATGAAGAATGATATGAGTATGAATTATTTATCATGATCAATAAGAACATTCTTTTTCACTATTAGCTGTATTTATCTTAATGCACATATATAGTATTTCCAAATACTAACTTACAGACCATTCTGTATTTCTTAATGGATGTGAACATTTGTACTTGACAATTTTTTAGCTGAATTGAATTGAGAATTTCCATTATTGTTTATCCAATTTTAATATTTTGTGTATTCCTTCAAGGAATTCTCTCATAGCTACCAATACGTAATTAAAAATGTTTTGAATTAAATACAATTTCTCATTAAATTCTTTGATTAATTGATTAGCTAATATCTGTTCATGTACAGTATATAGAGGTCTTAATATCTGCAAATATTTAATCTAAATCATGAACCAGCCTATACAACGCCTTATTTATCCTAGTATTCTCTTTGTATTTATGTAGAAATTACACATTGCTCTTCATAGGAGGAAATCTTCTATCTTCCTCAGTATTTTTCAAATTGGCAAAGCCATATAGAAGACTCGTATTGTTGACCATATCTTTCAGAACACCTAGATTATCGTATTTACCCAAATCACAGTCTAGTTTAAATCATATTACTGCTGAGGAAGCTTGAATTCTCACTCTCACATGCTCTCCCCCCCCACACCCCGTGTATATATATATATATCACATATATATCACATATATATCACATATATATCACATATATATCACACTTAGCAATATAGATACAGACAGATGGATGTACAAAGAGAGACTTAAATAAATATTGATTATATTAATCTCAGGTCACAGGAAATTCTAAGTAAAATGAGCTTTATATTTAAAACAAGAAACAAGGGAAGGGAAGGGAAGGGAAGGGAAGGGAAGGGAAGGGAAGGGAAGGGAAGCGAAGAAA
>JAUBOD010000140.1:777800-789363 GCA_032353885.1 Nothura maculosa
CATGCTTAGGATTCTCCTGTGCTTCTTCTGCTCAATAACATATTAAAACTCTCACTTAAAATAAAAACAAAGCTCTTCGCTGAAGAATGACAGAGTTTCCTGGTCTGAAATCTGAGAAGAAATCTGAAATCTGGTCTGTAATCTGAGAAGATGACAGATACAATATCATCTGATGTCTAACTACTGTAAATATCCATCTTGGTAAAATTTAAACTGATTTAAAAAGTGATTGATGTACAGTGCACAATCTGCTTTTAATCTTGTTCCGCTAATCTCTCTTTTCTCCACTGAGAGCTGTACCGAGTGGTGATATAGGGGCTGGAACACTACATACTGGTAGCTATGCCAATATGATACACTGTGCACATCAGCACATCCTGAACTTTCTTGTTGTCATTAATTTTAAAAGAAAAAGTTCAGTTTATTCTGGACTGTCCTAGGAGCAATGACAATTTCTGTCCTGTCCTGCTTTAGTCTCCTGTTAGGCCCTCATGGCCCTTATAGATGAACTGATCTTGCTCCACTGCTTCTTGCGTCTCTGGTACTCTGTGTGATCAAATCTGAGGAAAACAAAACTCTGGTAACTCTGCTTTAGTAACATTGTTTATTTTTCTTTGCTTTGATATGACTTTCAGGAGAATTCTTGGAGGAAAATATTTTATATATTCATATGTCCAGGATTTCTTAGCTTCTGAAAAAAAAGGCCAGTTAAGTATAACAGCTCATAGCCTGCAGACAGACCTCCTACTGCAACCACAATATACTTTAAAATATTTAGACTTAGGTGAAATCTTGTAAGGAGAAAAGTGAAGGTGAACATATTTTGAAATCCTTCTGTTTTGTATTACATATTTACTAACATACAGTCCTCTATCAAGAATGTATTTAGAACATTTCTTGATAAGAATAACAAATACAACCTTCCTTAAAATGATAAAAAGTTGCTGAGTGTTTTTTGATTTGTAAAATATGGACGAAAAGGGAAAAGAGAACAAACCCTCCTGAAGCCTGTCAGTGATAGCGGTTTTTTAGTTTGATATCTGTGCCCAAAAATCAAAGTCCCCCTGGATAAAAGTAAAAGTCACTCAACTGACAAAATTCCTGAGTGACTGAAAGCTGGCATCTGTTCTTTATAGGTTCATCTTTGAGAACTCTCACTAGAAAACAGCAGTTGAAAAGATTATCTTATAGCAGTACTAAATAATGGAGTGTGCTGCGACATTCAAAGGTCTGGAGCTCCCAGTGGAACTCGTGACATTTGTACAGCAAGTTAGACTGCTTCAGCAGAAGAGGAAGATGGAAATGGGAAGCTGATAGATTTCTGACAGCATGTTAACCCCAAGTTGCCAGCTTTTCTGGAAGATAACCATATAAAGCACTGTAATAATACTTCTCCAAAAGGGCCAGTTTCTCAGATGAATTTTAAAATGACACAGTTCCACTGTCTTTGATAGTCACAACTGATGCTCTGGCCTTGATGCCTCAGAGAGAAGAAATAAATGCCCTTTGTTGTTTCAGATGACTGATCAGCAGGATTTTTTTCCAGACGGTATTATGCAGCATTTTATTAAGGGCAGCTTCTTTTACCTGTCATCACACAATTTGAAATAGTTTATCTGTGTCTTTTTTTTTCTGTTTGATTTACCTGAAAGTTTTAAAAGTGTGTCCAGACTTATTTAAAGTAAATAGGGCTAGTTCAGCCATAAAGCAGGGGGTCATTGGCTCCAGGTGAGATCTCTTACTTCCTTTCCTCTATTTATTCCTTGCTGTAGTGGAATAGCATTAAGACAGAATTGGATTGTGGACTTGACTCACCCCGAAAACTGTTGACCTAACATGTCCTGCCTGTCCTTTACAGCAGGCAGAAACACATGCCTGAAAGAGCATGAAAAGTGGAGAGGCCTCTTTACTATTCCTTTTGAATCTGGAAAAACTTGCAGTCAGTAATTTAAGAGTCATAGCAAAAGAAACCACACAAGCAGGCAAAAAGAACTTGGATTTCTACTGGAAGACAAGAGAACTGGAGTCCAGACCAGACGTGCCTATTTTACATCCATGTATCTTTCAACAGCCCTCTCTATTCTGGTATTTTATTCACTGTATGAAAATTCAGCCCCCCTATGAGGACTGTGAATTCTCTTATGATATTCATGATACAGACACTTAGGCTTTTCTCCTGGTTAATGGAAATTATTCTTTTCAGATTGAGGGTCTACAACCCAAAATTGCTGGGAAAACTGACACTAGGGTAACTGTAAAAACCATATCATGCTTTCTTCCCCTACAAACTACTTTATAGATTTAGCTGTATATCAATACAATATTTTAGATTTCTTTAGGTATTTAAGCAGAATTTGGTAGCTATCTAAAACTATATAGAAGGACAACTCAGCTGGAAGACAAAAGACCAGCTCTTGAGAACAAAGGTTCTAAATCCAAATCTGAATCCTCTGGCATCTTCCAAGTTAAGGAAGGCAGCATCTACTGAGGTAAACAAACTAGAGAACTTGGCTGTGTTACAAGTAGATGGTTTTGATCACACTGTTAATCTTCAATGAAACTGAAGACCCTAAATCCCAACTGAGATGGATTTCATAGGGTTGTATTCAGTGCCATTAACACTTCAGCATTGTTCTCTGGATCTGGCAGGGCAATTTAGCATGTGAGGCTTAACTCAGAACACTTTTCAAAAAATGAAACACTGTTCACAGCATAGTTAATAGAATAATAAAGCACGCATACCCATAGCATCTTAGCTACACTTGGATTTAATCCCTCTAGCTATATATTTATTTTAAATCCTTTAGCAAAAGTATGATTTTTTTTCTTTTCTTAAAAAGTTCAACAAGCCTGAAACTAAAAAGAGATCTTCACTTTAACAAGGAGATGCCTGACCTTAAAAACAGGTGTTCTATATCGTTTATAAAGATAATCAATTCTTAGAAATTGTCAGAAGGGGATGAAAAACAGCAAAAATAAATAGAACAAAACAAAACAAAAACTGCCCTGAGGTTCCTCCAAGCTTCCTAATGCACTTGATAAATACCGCATCAAAGGTTTTCCTGTAAGACGCAAACTCTTCCTTCTACTCTTGAGCATATTTTTTGTTTGTTTGTTTATAGCAGTTTCTTAGCTGAGTCTTGCAGAAGGCCCGTGATCTATCCAGAAGAGACAACAGAATGCAACACTCAGTTCCTTTTTATCCAGCTTTTATCCACTCTGTTGGTCATAGCTGAGCTATTTACGCTGGGCACAGATCCCAAGTCCAGTGCCTTTATCAGTTCCCAATTTCAGATATCCTTACTGAAAAAAGTTCTGAATTTCCATTGTCAAATAACATCAGCATAAAACAATTAAATCAGTAACTTTCTTTTCTGTTAGTGTTTTTGCCTTACTCCTAGAGAATAAATCATTCACAAATACAGACTCCTTTTCCAGTGGTGTATGCTACAAATCAATTGCTTAAAAAAGCCCATAGAATTATAAGCTTATTGTGCTTCAATGCTGTATGAACACAGATCAAGGATCAATTACACCCCTAAAAAACTAATAGCGGCAACAGGCAAAAGGATTGTTCTATCCAGTTTAACAGATGAGGCATCAAAGTACTGAGATTAAACAATTTGCCCAAGGAAATCCATGGCAGAACTGAAGCCAGATCTTTTAAATCTGAGCCAGATGTCCAGTCCACAAGGCTATTTGTCTGTCTTACGTTAATTTACGCTGTGTAAACATCTGTCTTATCTGCTGCCTCAGTGGACAGAGGCTCAGTACAGAAAATTTTCCATTGTTGTCAATAAGAAATATTTCAATTCCACTCTCTTTCTCAAAATAAGATTTCAAACTTCAAGATACTCTAACATTCTGAGTTTTACTTTTTTAATGCAGGATATTCCCATTGCTGAGGCTAATGTTTCATGCCTCACAGAGTAACTGGCACAAAGACAATTTATGTTCATTGCTGTAAACAAGATGTAATGGAGCAGCATAGCAGCAGCCATGACTGTCACATATTATTATTGCTCTGCTTGCATATAATTAATTCCTTACAAAAGACATCATTATAATAAAGCAATTCAAAACAATCTCCCAGTCTGTATGTGTGCCCTGGAAACAACACATCACAGTCAGGAAAATGGTCTGGACTAACAATACTCCTCTTGTTCTGCATCAGAGCCAATCAGCTCAGTATCTGTCCGCATTGCAATCAGCCAGTCCACAATAATGAGCTTACTGGAAGCATCTACAGCGGAAACTTAACCTATAATTTAAATGTATTTTAGTAATTAAGCAAGAAGAAAAGAATGCATAACGGAATGCATAATATTTGTGACATAAAGACATAAAGCACTTGTGGGGTGCTCCATATCTCTCTGTGCTAACAAACAGGGCAGGTTCTTATCTTTTTCTAGGATGGCAGCAGACTGCAGTTTCTGTTATGAACCACTAAATACTTCTGAAAATGTGTTTATTGCTCACAGTCAACACAGGAAGAAAAATGGAACATTTGTAACTCTGTCCAATTTCTTTGGTTTTTAGATTCTATGTAAGGCAGGAAAATAGGAGAGAAAACAATCAACAGTTCAAATGTTTTGGCTATCCAAATATTCAGTAGCTTTTATTTGAAGGTGCACAGTACACCATCTAGTCTCATCTTAAATAGCCCTGGAGTGTCAGAGGACTCAGAGCCATGAAATAGTTCATGAACATGGTAAGTATGGTCATAGATTTCCACTGCAAATCAGAAAACAGAAAAAGTGATGCCCCAAGACATACAGATTTTGTGGAAAAATTTCCAAATTTAAGTGCGGTGATTCGGATTTGAATTCTTTCTGCTTGAAGAAATCTAAGCCTGCATCATCCAAAAGGATGTTTTTCTGCAAGTCATTCTGGAATGTGACACTTAACTGAGAAACTCCAGCTGGATAAATATGAAGTGGGTTAAACAGCAAACAAGTATAAGCATGACCGCACAATCTGACTATCTTTCTAGCCAGAATAAAGAGGAAAGGGGACATATTGCTGCTCCAATTAATGATAGAGAATCACACACAAAATGAAGATAATTTAAAGACAGATTTAGGGTTTATCTATGTTTCCCAGTGCAAAGTAGGGTTAGCCAAATAGCTCAAACAAAGCAAAGCAAAACATATATATGTTTGTGGATTTTTGTTTATACTGCTCAATATAATTAGTTTTGGTGAAACCACAGTGACTGAAGAGCATTGCCTCAAAATTTCTGCAGTTCTCTCTAGCAGCCTAGACATCATGATAGACCTAAAGGTTAAGAAACTCCACAAGAAGATGAAAGAGAGCCTCAAGCAGAAGCTACTTTTGAATCTTGACCTGTTATCACAGTTCATGCTCTCACTGCGAACCATCGGGGAAGAGCCCCACATTGCAGTGTCTCCTGCCTCCTCATGATGTAAACATTTCAGAAAGCTGTGTTCAGACTGTCTACCACGAGAAAATAGTGAATAGGGCCTTTGCTTAACCTGCAATCAGAAGGGAAAGACTGTTCTCTGAGATACAATTTGATGCTGCAAAATCCAGAAACTACTAAGGCCAATGAGAAGTTTGCAGTAGAATTCTACTGAACCAAGACTGAATTCCCTGAGGAAGCAAACTTAACCATATTCTGTTGTGTTTTGGAAAAATCTAAGTATAATGTATTGTATAGGAAGTGTGTTCTTGTAGGAAAAGGAAGGACACACAAAATACAGAACAGACGTTTTCCTAACTTAGCACTGTAGAAAGTCGAACAATATTTCAAGACTGTAAGGTTATAAATATATAATTGCCATATAATTAGCAATGATCTCTCACTGCAGTCTGATAAAAGATTATGAGAAACACCACACAAAAACTAGTAACTTCCACCCTGTTCCAATATCCTTACCCTCTGTAATAACAACAACACGGGTTTCTGATTCTTTCCCAAACAGTTACATGGGGCTTGTCTTCTATCAAGGACCTACACAGACACACCACTTCATTTAGTGTTATGGGGATAACTGTGATTTTTACATTTGCTTGCAACTTCACAGAAAAGAATGATTCAAGTAAAAAATATGTACCCTTTCAAGTATTTCACTATCATTGTTTATACTAGCAATTTAATGAATTAATGAATGAAATGAATGAAATATATATTCCTTTAACACAGGGAGTTCCATCTCCATATGAGGAGGAACTTCTTTATTGTGAGGGTTGCAGAGCCCTAGAACAGGCTGCCCAGAGAGGTTATGGAGTATCCTTCTCTAGAGGTCTTCAAAATCCACCTGCATGCCACCCTGTGCCACATGCTCTAGGTGTCCCTGCTGGGGCAGAGGGGCTGGACTAGATGACCTCTAGAGGTCCCTTTCAACCTTAACCATTCTGTGATTCTGTTAATATATTTAGCTCATACATACCATCCAGCAGATGTCTGTGTAGCTTGCTATGTGCCCTTAGACAGTGCAGTAGGAAAAGGAGCATTAATTATTGAATGCCTAAAGTTTACAAATACAGTGAGTAAGTAAATGTATTCTTTAAAATGTTACACACACCTCAGTGTAACATTAACAGTTGTAACATTAACAGCAATATATCCTAAATGAAAAGTGTATGTTCATGAATAAAGGGCCACATTGATTTCACTTGCTGCAAAATTTCTGTGGCTATAATAAACTATATATCATGAAAAAAAGGTAAGTCAAGCTCCTAATTGAATGTCCAGGAGTTTCTAAAAATGATCTAGCAAGACTGAGGAGATGAATAGTGACTTCAATAAATGCAAAGCTGCACATAATTCCATGTATATAAAAGGCATGTAATTATGAAACTTACCTCACTCCAGAAGCTTTCTATTTATTTTAATGTTTAGGTGGCTTTATATAGTGTTACTATATTGTTTTCTTTGAATTAACACCACTTTGGGCAGTTAGGGGAAGCAGAGGAGAAAAGTCTGTTAACATGAAACAGTTACATCTGAAACATCTGTCAGTAGAATACAGAACTACATGAAAGACCACATACCATTTTCCATCAGCCAAATAAGCCTCTTTGCTCTCTCCTCTACTGATACCCACTTTCTCTTGGAAAGCAATTTTTTCCATTATTATTCCATGGTGAAAAATGGGAGGAAGTAGAATATATTTACACTTCTGCATTTACTTACTGCTTTCTCCTAACACTAAACAACATGATCATAAGAACTTATTTGTATTTTCTTTACAGTATTCACACACAGTGATTCACAAAATTATTTGGAGATTTTTTTTTAAAAGGAAAACATTATTTCTTGTTCTCTTTCATCTTTCCACTTTCTCTCTAATGCTTTTTCCTTTTTTTGACATTCTTCCTTCCTCTGCCCAACATCTACCCCTTCATGCAGCATTTCGCCATATTTACTTTCTATGAATTCTTCTGTCCTTAATATCATGAGACAAAGAAAGAAAAGCAAATAGAATTGTTAGCTAGGTTGCAGCTGGCTAAGGACTCATCATTGTCCATGCTGACTCAAAGATGATAAAAAGACAAGAACAAAAGTAATAGTACATTGTTTTCCAGTATCTTATTGGACTGATTGTTTCGATAATAAACAAAAGTAACCCTACTTTCTATTCTTTTTCAGACTTTGAATGCATTAGTTAACTGGTGCCAGGCACAGAATGATTGAGTTTAGAAGTGATCTCTGAAGATGATCTAGTTCAACTCCCCTAATCAAGCAAGATCACCTACAACATGTTGCCTTGCTCAGATGGCTTTGGAATACTTCCAGGGCTGAAAACTCTGCAAGCTTTTTGGACAATCTGTTCCACTGCTCGGTTACCCATAAAGTAAAGCTTTTCCTCATGTTCAGACAGAACTTCCTGTGTTTCACTGCGGTACCAATGCCTCTTGTAACTTTGCTGAGTACTACTGAAAATACTCTAGCCCCATTTGCTCTACACCCTGCCCTCAGATAAGTGTATTCATTAATAAGAACCCATATTACTCTTCTATACACCAAGATGAACAAGCAGAGTTCTTGCAGCCTTTCCTCTTTGGAGACATGCTGCAGTTCCTCCTTCTTAGTAACCCTCTGCTGGACTCACTCCAGAAGCAACATGTCTCTCATGCTGGGGAGCCCAGAACTAGAGATTATATTCCAGGTGTGGCTTCACTAGGTTTAAGCAGAGAGGAGAGGATCTACTCCCTCAATATACTGGCAACATTATTCCTAATGCAACCAAGATGGTCTTGGCCAGAAGGCACATTGCTGACTTAAGGTCAATTTGTTGTCAATTAGGACTCTCAAGTACTTCTCTGCAGAGCTACTTTCCATCAGGTCAGATCCAGCCCCTGCATTTGCTCTATGGATCTTCATGAGACACCTCTCTTCAATTCTCCAGCCTGTTCAGCTCCCTCTGAATGGCAACATAGCCCTCAGGTCTGTTGGCCACTCCCAGCTCTGTATCCTCAAGAAACTTGCTGAGGGTGCACTCTATTCCCTTATCCAAGTCATTGATGAATAATTTGAATAGCACAGGACCAAGTACAGGGAGACAAATGCCAACTGCATTTATCCAACCAGTCTTTGTGCCACAGATCACATGCTCTGAGCTCTGCCATTCAATCAGTTCTCAGTTCTTCTTCCTATCTATTCATTTAATCCACATTTCCTGAGTTTGTCTGCAAGGATGTTATAATGTTATAATGCCCTCCTCTATCCAGCCAGTCATTCTAGCACAGAAGGTTATTAGATTAGCACTATTTCCTCTTTGTGAATCCATACTGACTACTGCTGATCACTTCTTGTCCTTCATGTGTTTGTAAATGGTGTCTTGCATGAGCTGCTGTATCACCTTTCCAGGGATTAATGTGAGGCTGACTGGCCTCGCTATAGTTCCTCATGTTCTCCTTCTTGCCCTATTTGAGGCCTGGAGAAACATTTGCTTTATTTCAGGCACTTCTCTTGATCACCATGACCTTTCAAAGATGATTAAGAGTAGCCTTAAAGGCAAATTAGTGTTTTGTTTTGTTTGCAATCTCTGTATTAATGAAGGTCAATACAACATATTTCTGGGAGCTATCAAGTTCTCTATATAAAATCCACTAAAGAGAGAGAAAATTGAAAACTTCTGAGGTCAAAGAGAAAGATTCCTTATTTGGCATATTTCCAAATTATTGAATCCTCTATTGTGCAGTCCTTTGAACTACACATGCTTACATTTCACTATTTTGCTTTTATTTTGTGAATGTGTCCCTACATAATTACTACCTTGAAAGTAAAGTCACACTGCAGATAATCAGTTGTAGTTACATAAATAAATTACATAGGATAGTGAAAGCAGTTATGTAGAGCAAAATAGTTAATGGCAAGGAGCCACGATGCACACAGTTTTCATTTCTGACATTTTGCTTTAGGCATTAGGCTGTCTGTAACTGATCTGATGAACTGAAAGCTCATTAGCACCAGGTGAATCTTGGAACACGTTCTCTGATTGAATTTCTTATGATGGCAATATATTCTACATACTTTAAGATCATGCCATGATTGATTCAGACTCAGTCAGCAGGGAAAAGTGGAAAATTTGTTTCAAAAGCACAATTCTAATATGAACTAAAATCCTAATGTGTTTCCATAGACTTATGGACCCAGTTTCACCATTTTTTTCATGCGTGATGTGACTTCTTATAGAAAAGTCAGTGATTAATGTTACACTGCTAGCATTACTTTATTAAAAAATGAATACATGGAAATGTTTTTCCTAGAGCAAAGAAAATCAATATAAACATCATTATCAAGGAAAATTAATAAATCTCAAAATTTGAGTAATGTTTTCCTATTTCTGTAAATTAATGTTTCCAATGCTATTTTATTTTTCCTGCCAGACATTTATCACACATTCCTGAAGTTTTAAAAAATATTTCTCTCAAAAGTGCCTGCCTAGCCCTATGAATTTGTAATGGGCTAATTCTGAAAATAGCCAACCTGACCTAAAATCTATCTTTAGCTTCTTCTGAACTTCTAAGATATTTAGAAAACACTATTTTTGGCAATTTTTACCAAAGAGGAAGGTTAAGATCAGAACCTGTCCAAACAAAGACAAAAAGACTAGGAAATCAGAACTGACATTAAATTGATTTAATATAATTCATAAATATTTGAAATAGTCAATATTGTTGTATCTAAGATTAAAAATTAATTCACAGACTAAAATTTTTTTTTCAGGATTTACCTTTAATTTTCCTATTTTCACAAGGTTCTTTTTTATTATTATTTCTATTTTTTCCCTAAAGTAGAGGCAATTAAATTTTAATCATCATTTTCTAAGTTTGTGGAGTCCACATGTTTTGGCATAATCATCAAAAGACTTATTCTAACTGTAATTTCAAATCTGGTTTTATGGTCTCTAAATTCTTGACTAACCAAGGACTTGGAATTGGGAATAATATGTTTTTAACAGAACAGGGAATTTGTTATAGAGAAGAAAGTTCTACATCTTCTGAGTTTCTAGGATTCAAATAAAAACTGGTCTGAAACAGAATCTTACAACTATACAACATTTCAGCTTGTTTTCTTTACAGTCAGTTTTTGATATAAGTGTCTGGCAAACATGATGTCCTAGAGCTGTCTCTTTGTTTCCCACTGATTTCTTATATTGTCCTGCTCACTTCCATTCTTGTGCTTGATAATCTGTACGTAGGATTATGCAAAGAGGGAAAAATCTTATATTAATTTGTTTGGCTTTGAACTTCAAAATGTGTTTAAGAGTGTAAATGAAGTAAAAAAGGAATATGCATATAAAATCAGAAGATGAGAATAATCTTCTAAAATTTTCATTTCCTCAGAGCATTCGTGATTATGGTAAGAGTCAATCTTTTATATATAAACTCTAAAAATGTAATCTAAATTAAGATGAGAAAAATTTTATATTTTTGTTTATATAAGGCTTTTTAGCAATAAAACAAGCAATTGTCACAAACAGTCGATCTCATAGTTTGATGGAAATTTTCTTCAGAGAGATTACACAACAAGAAGCACAAAAACATATATAATTATGGACAACTAGATGACTGTAGATCACTCATAACTTTAATGTCACAGAGACTTTAATTTTAAATTTTTTAATACAGATGTGAGTGGTTATGTGCATTCCAGAAACATTTTTTATATCCCTCTGGGCAACTTTGACTAATATGTCTAATCTACAGTTAATAGAAGCTAATAAAAGGTAGATCCATCTTTTAAAAAAGTTCTCCATAGTTTCAATTAAACTTTGTTAAAGATGGCTTTTTAAAGAACAAGGCCTAGAATTGAATGTATTTTCAAGTTTATCATACATTAGTCATTATTTAATGTTTAGTAAAAGTTATTAATATTAAACTACTTTTTAAAATTAAATTAAAATTAATATTAAATACTATTCTTTAATAATAGCATATCTACTTAGGCTTTGGAATATATTATCTATGGTATAGTTGTTCTCTCTGCATCACTAAACTGAGACAGTAGTAATACAGAATCACAGAATCACAGAATCTATAAGGTTGGAAGGGACCTCTAGAGATCATCTGGTCCAACCTTCCTGCTCCA